>CBVK0103073671.1:0-10590 GCA_900067695.1 Picea abies | reverse complement strand
ACCATGCTATCATTCAAATTACTTTGAAAATATGTTATTGATGTCAAAGGGAAACGTAAAATGTTGTCATATGACCATATTTCAAGAGATATCAAGTGGAAGCTTGACAGACATGGGTTAAATTGAAAACATAGTTTATTATTGAGTGTGGATAAGTTCATTATCCATGCCATATGCTCAAATTCAATTTCTAATATATACCAAGCCATTGATGCTTAGGATATCCATATCAATGTGAGTTAGAATTTGACACCAAATACCAAGGAAGTAGATCAAGGAGCACTTCTTAACATTGTTAGTGAATATAAACTCATAATTTGTTACCCACGTATTTAAGCCAAACCTTCAGACAGAAATCAAACCTCCTGTAATCCAAAGCTTAATGTTAACTGGATTTAGATTTATTTATAATGTTTTTTTGAGGAAGAAGTATTAAGCACAAGTTACTGGAAACAATTTGTATCCCAAGCAACTATTTCTCAATGTTTAATAAGACAAGATTATATAATCTACACACAAATTGTTCTTACTGAGAAATTCTATTGAACAAAAAGTTATTGTGAAATTCCAATAATCTTGAGTAGATCGTTTGACCTCTAAATGCATCGAATTGATACCTTAATGAGTTTAATTTGCAGAACGATATGAGATATGTGAAACTTCAATCAAGTTATGAAAAATTCAAAACACTTATCTCAATTTAAGTTTTCATCTTTCATTATTTGGTGAATTGGCTCAAGATATCTAGCATAGACAAAGATATAATGCTATTCACCATTCAGATCTATCAAAGGATTACAAAAAAATGTTTTATGATAAAACAACTTATTGTTGATCTGAATAAACAAGCCCTCATGTGTGGATCTACGTAGACTCAAAAGTCTGCCACAATTGATCTCTTTTCATGCCCTAAGCTCTGATACCATGTTAGAAATTCAAGGGAAAACTAGAACAGAAATATCTTTTAACTTTTGTTTACTACTGTAGTTAGAATAAACAATCAACAATATTAATTTACAAATTCTGATGGAAATTCAATAACAGAAACAATTACTAAACATGAACATATCTGATCATTAACAAAACCAGAAACAATTATGAGCATTAACTTGAACAAAGAACACAAATAGATCTGAGCATTATCTTAGCCAAAAATAAAGAATAGTTTTACCTGATGCACTTAATGTTGTCCTCTTTTTGTATGCTCAGAAAAAGATATAATGGTCATGGATCAAACCTCCAATGGTAGATCTCCATCATGATCTATGTGGACAGTTTTTCCAAGAAGAACTGGGTATATCTCAAAGTCCAATCAGCATAAGTATAGGGATGAAACAAAAACCACAATGACCAAACTAGAGGATGAAATAAAACCCCTAACAAAATTGTCCAAAGGATATAAGACTACTACAACAAATAGGCAACTTAGGGTAGCAGTCATAGGGATGCCATATCAGGCCCTAGAGGCTGGAAATAAAACCCCTAACAAAATTGTCCAAAGGATATAGGACTGCTACAACAAATAGGCATCTTAGAATAACAGTCATAGGGTTGTCATATCAGGCCCTAAAGGCTAGAAATAACAAGGTAACAGCAACAATACTCAAAGACAACAGCGACAACCAAGGGGAGACCAGCGACATCCAAGGAGAGATCAGTGATATCCAAGGAGAGAGGTAGGAGGAGGTTGAGGCACATAAACAACAGTGAGGAGAGGGTTTCACCACCTCAACCAACAAGAGGAGAGGGTTGATCTGCTAAGGAGGGAGCCATAGCACTATTCCAGACCAAAGGAAGAGGTCGCACCCTAAAATACAATAAGAGAGGAGGGTTGTAGTACTTAGATAGCAAGAGAAGAGAGTTGCTCCACCTTAACTGGCAATAGAAGACTAGAACTAGGACAGTCATACCCTTACACCAACATAAGAAGCTCCAAATCAACAAGAGAGAGAAAACCCAAGAAAGTCGCACCACAAATACCAAACTTAATAAGAGTAGCCGCAACAAAAATCAGACCAAGAGAAGTGTAGGAAGAAGAATATGAATGAGAGAGTAAGGGTGAGGTTCTTTTTATAGTTTAGGAAGGGGTTAGGGTTAATTAAATTAACCCTACCTTTTAGGGTTAATTAAAACCCAAATACAACAAAATAATAAAAGAAAATAATTAATATTTTAATTATAAAAATATTAATTAGAAAGTCAACAAGTCAAAGTAACTAGAGAAGACCGACACCACATTAAACATTAAGGACGTGGCTCAAGCAAGGGGAGGAAACAAGAAAAAGCCAAAGGGGTCTTCTTCAATGGAAATATGTCCACATAAGTCTCATGATAACTTATAAGATTTTATCATCCCAGCATAAGAGGAATGTCACTAATGTGATCATGTCATTCTTCTTAACTGCTCCTAGGTATCATGGACCATCCCAAGAGAGAATAAGATCACACATCATCTCATCTTGGCATTTAACCAAGAACCACCTGGTCCCAGACCAGGATACCCCAGAACACATCTAAGGGCCCTAGATCACCACTAGTATCTTATCCACCAAGGTATACAACCAAGGATCAATCCAAGCATGAGCCAGGATTCCCTGGAACACATCCAAAGGCCCTAGAACACATATAGGGACTTACATCATCAAAATTCTTGGACCTTGCCCAAAAACTTCCTGGTCCCAGACCAGGATACCCCAGAACACATATGGGGGCCCTAGATCACCACTAGGGTCTTATCCACCAAGGTACACAACCAAGGATCAATCCAGCACCGAGCAAGCATTCCCTAGAACACATCCAGGGGCCCTAGAACACATATAGGGGCTTACACCAAGAACCCCAGAAACACTCTCGGGGCCCTCACTAGGGTCTTTTTCCATGGCTCTAATTGTTTGGTCCCAGACGAAGAACCCCAGGAGTGCACTGGGCGCCCTAGATCTCAGCTAAGGTCTTTTCCATCCTCCCGGAGAATGGATCTTGAAGTTGCTTAATTTTAACAAGTCTAAAGCTCAACCTCTTTCTATACATGTCTTGAGTAAGGGTATTCTAAAAATAAATGTAAAGAAGTTTCTTCATTACTTCTACAAAGGATGCAAATGCTTCTACCTTCTTTATTTCTCTTTTGAAGTCTATCCTAGGTTAAAACCTTCTTGTTGAGAACAAGCCAAAGGAATAGAGCGCACTTTGGATGTGCTTTAACCTTCCATAACTTCTTCCACCACTAACAGACTTCTTGTATCTCAAGTGTTTGTAAATCTATGTATCCAAGTTTGGCAGTATAGAAACATTTGATTTTGTTATAATCCCAAGCAATTTCATCCATCGTCTTAGAGTTAAATTTGGACTCAAACAATTCAACAAACACTTGGTAGATAGTTGGAAACATCAACCTTATGGTTGATAGTTTTTTTCAAACAAATTAAAAGCAAATCATAGTGCACTAACGCACACGGGAGAGGTAGAAAGAGAGAGAGATAGAGAGGAACCTCAGAAGATATTCATGCCAAAATTCAAAGTTAGCATCAACTATTGTTATATATCTTCAACATATTAACAAAAGAATTGTATTTGTCTAGAATTACCACTTTTATTATTATTATTAGATTCTCATCATCCTAGTATTAGCAATTGAAGATGAAGATTATTAGTAAATTTTAGCATTCCGCAGAAAACCTAGGAAAATATTATAAGAAGTGACTAGAAAACAACCCATGTCATATTTCTTCCAAATAGTCCCTATTGGACATGCCTCTGGGTTGTGGTCTAGAAAGGAGCGGGTGTCTGTGCATGTTCTAACTATGAGCCAAAATCACCTTCCTTACCACAAAAATTTCAAAAATATCACTAAAAATATAACACTAAGTTTCCTTTGATACTTGTTTATATGGAATTTACAATATAATAACAACTTAATTGAAGATTTACCCAATCAAAATCCAAATAGAAACATCTAGTAATAACTTAGAATGAATTTGGGACTTGCTCCAAGGAGAGAAAATATTTTGTTTTCTTAGGTGGACATAATCAACAATACTCTGAAAGTTCCATCAAAGTGTAAGGTAAATACAAAGTCAGAAAACCACATAATAAATAACAATTAGTATCAAAACTAAAAATCATTTTCCCTTAGAATGCTTTTCAAGAAATTCTTACTCGGTTGAACATAACACCACCATTTTTCCATTCAAATTTCAAAGCATTAGTAATTTTTCAACTAGCAATCCAACCATGACCATTATCACAACTATGTTTATCTTAACACGATTACACTCTAGTCACTATAATTTTTAGTCTTTGCAAACAACAATTGTTAGAGAAGATAAAATATACAAGAACTGTTTGTTTTTCCATCCACAAAACATCAGTTTAAATTTAAAGAAAAAATCAAAACTCAAAATACAATCTTATACTTATCAAGAAACCAAATTCAACATATATGTAAGTGTTGAATTCTCCAAGCCCTTGCATTGTCAAATCAAGAATTGCCAATTTGTTTCCACCCAACCATACTTAGTGAAAACTTCTTTCCATGGGACCCCCAAGTCATGCCAAATAACAACTAGAAGCTCTTAAGAAGTTCAACAACAAAACATGTTTTGGTGATGGTATTTCCTCCACCAAACTTGCCAGGAAAGGAACAACACCTCTAACAAGTGAATGGTCACACTTAGAACTTAGCTATATTCCAAATTAAGCTTAACCAATTCACTCCATCTCTTTCAAGTTGGTTGAAAACCAACAACATTTCCTTATAGTCTCTTGGTCCCCTCTAAACTCATGAGAACTTCTTCTATTTATAGGCATAACGAAGTTTTCCACCTCACACCATACATACTTATCTATTTTTCATTTATATTAATTTATAATATTTCAAACCAAGGTTTCTACCTCTCTAGTTTTCATTTATTTTAATTTAATAATTACTTGATTCTTTATTCCTATTTTTATAAATTTCATCACTTATAATCTTATTAAAATGTTCTTAAAACAAGGATCCCCTAAAAGTGTTGAACGACCTCATCAATTAATTCCACCAAGGGGTTATTTAGATTTACCTTCATTTCACTCTGAATGTGAAATGTATTGTTGTTTTAGGGGTAAGGATTTTACTCCTTATGATGCACCCCTTGATCACAAATGTGAGGTAGGACACCTCCCACAATGGAAATAGTTAAAGTAGGTAAGAAAAATGCTAAGCTACCTAAGTTCCTTATTCAAATATCTATGAAGAGAATCTATGTTTATATCTAGAATTGAAGAAGCAAATTAAAACATGTCCACTCATCCAAACATAGTCTCTTTCTCATGTCCCATACCCATATGTTGGTGAATTAGTTATGTATTGCCATGTCTCTTGCACATGCAAGAAACACACACACACATCCACTAGATCAATGGCCCATATATCATATAATCAAAATCATAATTCTCAATTTCAAATGCTACCCATAGTAGTTCCTATTGTTAGACTCACATCTTGGATTTTTCCCATACAAAGAATAGTATCATTAGTTATGGTTCATAATTTTTTCTGTAAGACTCTTCTGAGGGAGTTTGTTGGAATATACACTAATACTGAGAGGGGGGGTGAATCAGTATTAGACATAGGTTACCACTTTTTCTCTTTACCACTTTAACTAGTCATTACATAATCAATCATAAGAAATGCAGAGAATTAACCATATCAACAAAGATCAACACAAATGCATAGTACCCATATATTTAATGTGGAAAACCAAATGGGAGAAAACCACATAAAAAAATTATAATATCTTGTAGGCACCAACAGGTACTATTACAATGCTTACAAACACCAATCTCTCTGACTGAGCACCAACTCAGCAATAATGTTTGCAAGAACCAACCTATACGAGACACCAATCCCCTTGGTTGAGCACCAACTCAGCAACAATGTTTGCAGGCACCAACCTGCCGAAGACACCAATCTTCTTGGTTGAGTTCTGACTCAACACTATTTGCAGGCACCAACCTGTAGGGGACATCAATCCCCTTGGTTGAGCACCAACTCAGCAATGTTTGTAGGCAACAACTTGAAGGGGACACCAATACCCTTGGTTGAGTAGAAACTCAACAATTTTTTAAGGCACCAACCTGCAAGGGACACCAATCCCCTTGTCTGAGCACCAACTCAACAATTTTTCCAAGCACCAACCTATAGGGGACACCAATCCCCTTCCTTGCACCACCCTTCCACCTTAAAATATGCTTTTGATTTATCTTTCTTGATGTCTTCTGACCTCAGAACTTCAGTGCTTCTCTTCACACGATCCAGTCCTCCCACGCATTGATCCACTCCCTGAGATGATTATCTTCCCTTCATTTCTGGTATCCTTGGACTTATGAGCATCATAGCTCCTCTTAATCCCACATACTTTTCACTTTCTTGGTTCTACAACCTCAGAACCCCTTGAACTCCATCAACTCATTCGAGTTCTTCCACTTCTTTGCATATCTTCTCTCACACCCAAGAGCCTTTGAATAACAAAGCTCCACTTCCCTTCAAACACGCTTACACTTCCTTAACCACCTTAGCTTGATTAGGGAATCATTATTTATAGAGCTCATGTGCTCAATTATTTTTATACATACAAATCGTGCTATCAATTCGGCTTCGAGTCCTCTCATTTTTCATTAAATCAGGTTGTAGAAGTCCTTTGAAACACCTCCATGAAAACCGGTCTTGGTTCCCTTTTATTTCACGCGATTGCGTTCACTGGTTCTCAGTGCTCATCCATTGTCCAATCTGATCTATATTTGATCTTATCCGTCGATTATTTCCTTGATATTGGGATCATCAAGGTACAAAACACTCAACACCACCTCAACACAGAATAATCGCCTGATCATATTTTCGTGTGATTGCTACCATCAGTCTAATCTCCTTCATATTGGGACCACCAGGCCGACGATCATCATCATCGGGATAGAAAGATCACAGGCACAACTTCCATTTCGATGGATTTTCTTCGACGATTTGTTCCAATGGATCTAACAGTCCTTGATAAGCAGGATAAATGGACCTGATCCTTGTTGTCACCTCAAGTTAACCGGCGGTTGTCACCCACCTCTTCATCTCTTGTTAAGTGGTCAAGTGGGTCCCACAACGATCTATGGTCTAGATTTTTCCTCACTTGTTCGCCAACCTATGGTCTAGATTTCTCCTTAGATCTCCATTCAATTGAGTTGATTCCACTTCAATGGCTTGTAATATGATAGATCCAATGGTCCTCAAAGTATGAAATCAATGACTCCAACTGCATTGGTCCTTCAACCTACACGATGGTTATCTTCCCTCATTGTCGTCAGGGTACATTCACTGTAGGTATCACAGTCTACTCCAACCATTGCTTCTCCGACGAATGGCGGAGATCTACTTGCCACATCAAACCAATGGTTCCAATGATGTCTTAGGCTCATGACATATCTATGGCTATCATTTCATTTCTCTATGATCAATAGTTGTCGTTGGATTTCGTCGTCATCATCGTCGTCATCGGTGTATGTTCATTGCAGATTATATATTCCACTTTGATGTTACTTCATCGATGAATTATTGAGATCTATTGGATACCCAGATCAACGGTTGACCAGGTTTAAAATCATCTGGGATCGCACTCAATTCACCCATGAAACAAAATTTGATAAGTGTCACTCCTCGGGACACGCTAGTAGCCAAATTGGAATCCTTGTGACTCTGACTGCAATGTTGTTACATCATGTCACTCTCCTTCTTCGAAATGGATCAACATAGATCCAACAGCTAAGTTATATCCTCAAATGGATCTATGGTCTTTGGACCTTCTTGTAGTTAGACTTCATTCTCAATTCTTCCTCCCAAACCTCTGATGGCCTTCCTTATGATAGGCCTAGACTAACATCAAACTTCCAGGACTCACTGATACAACTTCTCTGATTGATCCAATAGCCATCATTAATTCAGGGCTCTACTAATTGGAGTTCCATTACATCCTTACGCTTGGTCACTCTAATGGCTCACACTCTGACGATCTAATATTCCAATAGGCTTATAATATTACCATCTAGATGTCAACGGTCCAAATTCTCTCCCGCAATGACTTTGATAGATCGATGGTGGTCGTGAGCTTGAAGTTACTTCCATCAGAGTCTCAATGCAGCATCACACTAAAACACTCTGGTGGCCTTGCCATATGATCAATGATCCAGATTATCTTTCTATGAGGAATCAACGGTTGTGGTGTCCTCTAACTCAAACACAGAGTATTCTTCATGGGAAAGGTCTGGTTTGGGACTTATCCTTTTCAGGGCTTCGACACTTCTTCAATCTCCTTCCTATCGATCTTCGAATTTTGTAGACATGTTCACCACCAAGTACAATATTTCATAGAAGTTTAATAGTAGACATGTATGTTCTTTGTTTCCTTTGACTGGTTCAATTCTTAGAGTCTCCCCCTGTTAGATCTTGTTCCTTGAATTCTTCAGGGTTGTTTTGTTCCTCTTTCCTTCATTCACACAGAGTAGATATCCACTAACAGTCTAGATGCTTCCTTTTTCTAGTTCGATCCTTGGACCTATCATTTGCAAGGACTTATTAACACAATTCATGGTCTCCTCCTATCTTTTACAATAGTCAGTATCCCCCTACCTGTGATATCAATGGAATTCTTTGACATCAATGACAACACAATTTCAACAAACACCCCCTTTTTCATTGATAGCAACACTCATCGATGGCAACACAATATAAAATTCCACCATTCTATGCAACCATCGATCTAAGTTGATTGCTTCCTGCAAGTCTCCCCCTTTGACATCAAGGGAAAAGGAATTTTCTCCCTCTTTCATTGTACTCTTGAGTCTTCACTCTGCAATCAACAGCCTTCTATGTTGCTACCCCTGAGTATGTGCCCTTCTCTCTTTATGTATCTCTCCTTGATTTGTTTCTCTTCTTGTAGTGCTTTAGTGATTGGAGGGAATAGTGACCACCCCCAATTTATGTCTAAGATACTCAAATACTTCCCTAGGAAGAGGTTTTTGAATGCATGACTAGATTCTTAGATATGTTTATTGCACCGGTATTGTCGCATAGAATTGATATGGGTTGATCATATTCTACTTGAATGTCTTTCAATGTTTATTTCATCCAGAGGACCTGTGTACAACATGTTGTTGTTGCAATGTATTATGTTTATGTTGTGGATAGAAAAATTGATGATTACTTCTTGTTGAAGTAGGACACCAAGCTATTTCCCAGAAAGAAGGCTCCACCACTAGTGCCTTTTCTATCATCCACAATGCCTACCCAATCTGCATCTGTGTAATCTCTCAGAGTGAAGTCTTTACTTGTGTGATACCACAAACCAAAGACCAAATTGCCTTTCAAATATATGAATAATCTTTTGACTGCATGTACATGTGTTCCTTTGGGTGTGTCTTGAAACCTTCCAACTAACCCTAATGCATGCAATATATTTGGGCTTGAAGTTATCACATAAATTAGGCTGCCTATCATTGATCTATAAAGAGTTTCATTGTTTCCTTGGATTCATCATTCTTGCTTAGCTTACAACCAGTGACCATGGGTGTGTTGACAGGTTTACAGTCTTCCATTGCAAACTTCTTCAACATCTCTTTGATGTATTTGGCATGAGAAATGAATATGCCTTTGTTGGTTTGAGTAATATGCAGTCCCAAAAAGAATGACAACTCTCCAAGCATGGACATTTCAATTTCCTTTCGTATTTCTTATGCAAAAATTTGGCTCATTTCATCAACATTACTTCAAAAAATAATAGCATCCACATAAACTACAATGATCAACATTTTTGCATTATCTGTTTTGATGTAAATATTGATATATGTTGTTCATCTTTTGAAGCCTTGTTGTTGCAAGTACTTGAAAAGTCTTAAATACCATGCTTCGGGGGATTGCTTTAATCCATAAAGTGCTTTCTTCAATCTGTAAACATAATCTTCATCTTCTGACAATAGGAACCCTTCAGGTTGTTCTATGTACACTTCTTACTCTAAATATCCATTCAAGAATGTTGACTTGACATCCATTTGATACACTTTAAAATTCTTGAAGCTTGCAAATGCCAAAAACATTGTAATGGCTTCTAGCCTTGCAACATATGCAAATGTTTCTTCAAAGTCAATGCCTTTCACTTGAGCATACCCTTTCCAAACTAGTCTTTCTTTATTTCTTACTACTTTTCCATCTTCATTCAACTTATTCTTGAATATCTTCTTTATACCAATCACATTTTTATCTTTGGGTATTAGGACAATTTCCCATGTTTCATTTTTCTCAAATTGATTGAAATCTTCTTCCATAGCTTTCACCCAATGTGGATCATTACGGACTTCTGCAAAGCATTTAGGTTCTACTTTGGATAGTTAAGAGAGATTCATCCGCTTAGAACTGTTTGCCAGTTTTCTCCTAGTCAGAGTCTTAGCATTTTTATCACCTTTTATGGATGACTTTTCTGTACATATCTGGATGGAGTTTTTGTATCTTGGCATTATGTTTCTTATGCTCCTTCTTCTACATTTTCTGGTTCTTCTTCATCATATGTTTCTTCTTCTTCT
>CBVK0103073647.1:0-20712 GCA_900067695.1 Picea abies | reverse complement strand
CACCATCATAACTTGCAAAGATATAAAACAAGCAGGAATTCAGAAACAAAAATTTTAAGTCTGGAAATGATTTACCGCTTACCAGTACCTGCAATTCTTTCTTGCTCTTATGACCTTGATGCTTCTATCATAAACAAGAAGATACATCTTTCACTTCAAATGCCACTTCAGTACTCCCTTCCAACATATAAATGTTATCAACATTTGTTCCCTTCGTCACTACTAAATTACCTTTCGACGTTGTGAGTGCTCCACCTTGACCTGTATACTTATATCCACAAGAATCCAACACTCCCAATGAAATCAAATTTGATTTAAGCTCAGGTACATATCTAACATCCGTTAATTTCCTAACAATACCATCGTACATCCTGCTTCTAATACTATCAACCCCAAGAGTTTTACATGGAATACCATTTTCCATAAACACTACACCCTCATCAACAGAGTAGTAAGAAATGAACCAATTTCTATGTGAACACATGTAGTGGGAGGCACCTGAATCTAACTATCATTCTTCTTGATATTGTAAATTACTAGAAACGGATAAAACTTGATCAATCATACATGAATTTGTTACAGCCAAATTTGCTTCTTTCGTAGAGTTTTCCTCAGATTCATTTCTTTTCCAACAATCTTTATTGAGATGTCATATTTTTCCATAGTACCAGCATTTTGCTTTACCCTTTCTGTGTCTTGACTTAGATCAAGAAAAAATTGTCTCATCTGCTCTTTAGTTCGACCTCTTACCAGCATCGCCTCTAAAGTTGAGGTTTCTTGACTAGATTTTCTCCTCATCTCCTCTGCCAACAAAGCTCCCACAACATAGTCATAATCCAAAACATCTGTTGAGCTAACGCTAATAGAGGTGACTATATTATCCCAAGACTCAGGAACGAACACAATAGTGTAATAGCCTTATCCTCATCTTCAAATTTAACTTCCATACTAGTCAATTGAACTATAAGGGTATTGAAAGTATTTAAATGGTCAACAACTTGTATACCTTCTTTCATCTACACACTGTACCACTGTCTCTTCAAGTAGATTCTGCTCGTCAAATAATTCATCGTATATAGACTTTCCAACTTGCTCCATAAGCTTGATGTTGTATCCTCTCCTACGATATTAAACATAACCTCATCCGCCAAACATAAACGAATGGTACTAAGTGTTTTTGCATCCAGATCTTCCCATTCCCATTATGTCATGGCTGTTGGTTTCTTTGACTTGCCTGCAAATGTTTTTTGCAACCCATGTTAAACTAGTAAATCCCGCATCTTAAGCTTCCAGAACTCATAGTCGTTTTTACCGCTGAACTTTTCAACTTCAAACTTCGAACTCTGCATTTTAACCATAACACAAAAAAAATCATTTTAAATATGAAAAAAATTATAAATAAAATTAAATATGGATCTTAATAAAAAAAATCAATAATAACCCAAAGAAATTAAAATAATAAATTTTTTATATATTTCATGAAAACCTTTTATACCCACTTCATACTTAATCATCCACG
This sequence comes from Picea abies, assembly GCA_900067695.1. Lineage (NCBI taxonomy): Eukaryota > Viridiplantae > Streptophyta > Pinopsida > Pinales > Pinaceae > Picea > Picea abies. The sequence goes on along the minus strand of CBVK0103073647.1, from coordinate 19,193 downwards.
TGAAATCCACCTCTAACAAAAGGTATTCCTTTAAATATTATCTTAAATTCCAACTATACTAATCCTTTTAATAAAAAATCCACTTTACTTTAATTCACATTCACCCCTCCACCTTTACTTCATTCATCCTCCTAGTGACTTGAATTTCACCTTTTTAAAAAGAAATTCAATTTTTAAAACCCAAAAAATCTTGGTACCTTTAGTTTTTAACAAAATAAAACAGATGAATATTTTGAAAGAGGATCGGCGCTCCTTCTCAAAGGGTGGGGGAGCGCTAGCTCTTTGAGTGTTGATGGAAAGCGTATACGCTCTGTCGTGGATGACTCTTTGAGTGTTGATGGGAGAGCATCGACGCTCTGTTGTGGATGAACCGAGTGCTTACCTTCTAGAATTTTTTAATTTCATAAGTGGGAGTATGTTAGCACTCCTTAAACATTGCGTGGATGAACCAAGTGCTTACCTTCAAGAATTTTTTAATTTCGTAAGTGTGAGTATGCTAGCACTCCTTCAACATTGCTTGGAGAGTATTGATAACTTTTTGCTCATTCTGTTTACTTAATTTACCTTCTTGCACCTTGGATTTTACCTTACAGATCTCCAACGTAGTACCTCTGATACCACTTGTTAGAATTGTAAATGTGGAAAACACAATTCACATATCATAATTAACAATCATACAAATAAAAACATAAGGATTTCAAGTGGTTCACCTAAATGTTGGGCTACATCCACCAAACATAGGCATCGGTTGTCTTACTATTCAAATCATGGAGATTACATCATATTTACAAGTTCTCACTCTGTCTCCCACACTCAATAGTTTGCCTCTATTGACTTACATGAATTTATACATTCACACAAGAAATTGATTAATAAATGCAATCCCTACCATATTTTAATTTGGTCTATTTGATTGTAACTAAAACAAAATAATAAAATCCAAAATTATTTTTGGTAATTCGTTGTCACCAAATCCCAACAATTTACAAACCCATTCAAATTTATTTTAATTTTAATTTTTATTAAATATTAAAATAATTAATTTTTTTAATATACATATTTTTTAATAAAAAAATCCTCAAACTATATTAAATTTTTAAAAATTTGAAAATACAAATAGTTTTTTTAAATTTATATTTTCAAAAATATGATGTTTTTAACATCTAATATATCTAAATTTTTCTAGAATGAATGATGGTATTTCATATTTGGTTAGTAGCATTGTTTTATCTATTTATTCAATCTATTTTTTAACAATGGGATTTTTTATCTAAATTTATTATTAAAATAAAATTATTAGACAATTATATTAATATTAAATAAATATATAATTATATATTACTTTGTTAAATTATAAATAATTGTTTTTCTTATAAAATACACATTCCATATAAATTTTATTTCATTTCAAAAATGAAAATGATATTAAAAATAAAGTTCACAGATTATACTTTTGACAACCTAATCTAGTGAAAACATCTAACAAAACCAACAATATTTACACACCCATTTAAATTTATCTAAATTTAAATTTTTATTAAATATTAAAATGAATCAAATTTTTTAAGATGTAAGTATTTTTTAATAAAAATCTCAAAAAACATGTTCAATTTCTAAAAAATTGAAAAGCAGAAGTCTAACTGTTCTACAGGATTCCCGCTAAAAAAACTAGAACATTGAAAAATTGGACAAAGCCCAAAAAAACCCTTTTTTTAATTTATATTTTCAAAAATATTATCTTTTTAATATCTAATAGATCAAAAACTTACAATGAATGTTATTTCAAATTTTTAATATTTTCAAAAATATTATATCTTTTTAATATGTAATTTATCAAAAATTTACAATGAATGTTATTTCAAATTTTTAAGATGTAAATATTTTTTAATAAAATTTTTAAAAAATATGTTAAATTTCTAAAAATTTGAACAGTAAAAGTTTAAAAGTCTAACTGTTCTACAAGATTCCCGCTTAAAGGACTACAACATAGAAAAGTTGGACAAAGCTCAAAAAAACCCTTGTTTTTTAAATTTATATTTTCAAAAATATGATCTTTTTAATACCTAATACATCAAAAACTTACAATGAATAATGTGATTTAAAGTTTTTATTATTCAAGTTTTTAAAATCTAAAACTTATAATGAATAATGTTATTTCAAGTTTTTATTATTCAAATTTTTAACATATAATAGATTTAAAATTTACTATGAATAACGCTATTTCACTTTTCACTCATATCATTATTTTATCTATTTATTTAAAATTTACTATGAATAACGTTATTTCACTTCTCACTCATATCATTATTTTATCTATTTATTCAAATCTATTAACGTTATTTCACTTCTCACTCATATCATTATTTTATCTATTTATTCAAATCTATTTTGACCTATTAAACATAATTATGATTAATTAAATAATTATATATTAATCCCAATAAAACAATTATATATTTAATTTATTTTGAACATTTCAAATACAATCAAAAATGTATATCTAACTTCTCTCCACAAAATCTTAGTTTCTAACTATTTGCTATATAAATATATAATAAAAACTACTACTAAAAAATATATATCTAACTTATTTTAAACATTTCAAATACAATCTTTGAAATGTATATCTAACTTCTCTTCACAAATAATAAAAACTACTACTAAAAAATATATATCTAACTTCTTTTAAACATTTCAAATACAATCTTTGAAATGTATATCTAACTTCTCTCCACAAAATCTTAGTTTCTTAACTATTTGTTATATAAATATATAATAAACTACTACTAAGAAATATATATCTAACTTCTTTTAAACATTTCAAATACAATCAGAAATGTATATCTAACTTCTCTCCACAAAATCTTAATTTCTTAACTATTTGATATATAAATATATAATAAATTACTACTACTACTCGAGATCTGTGTTTTCACTCATAGCATCATATACACATTAACCTTCCCCTTCTCTATTAAATCTATGTTTCACTCGTAACATCATAGTTTCTAAACTATTTTGCTATACATACTTAAGAGTATTCAACTTCTCTAAGTGCACTCACGATTTCACATTAACCTTCCCCTTTTCTATTAGATCTATGTTTCATGTTTCATATATATTCAACTTCTCTAAGTGCACTCACGACTTCACATTAACTTTCCCCTTCTCTATTAGATCTATGTTTCACTCGTAACATCATAGTTTCTGAACTCCTTTGCTATATATATTCAACTTCTCTCAGTGCACTCACGATTTCTTCACTACCATGATGTATCCACGTTCAACATCTCTTTCTTTCTTTCTATGGATGCAATCATAATTTATTAAAATACTTTCCTATATACATATCTAATAAATTTGCAAACCTACTTTGCAATCTATTTGCTAAGTCGTGATTTTGACAATGTAAATGTGATTTACTTAGCAATCTATTTGCTATATCATGATTTTGACATGTAATTTTGCTATTTCAAAAATTCTGATAAAATTTTGATATTGTGAAGATTTTTAAGCTCCATCTTGGAACAACTCTACAAAGCAATTTTAATAATAAAAAATTTTAATGACAATAATTCATCTAAAAAGTATAACAACTCTACAATGCAATTTTAATAATGAAAAGTTCTAATGACAATAATTCATCTAAATTCCTACAAAGCAATTTTAATAATAAAAAATTTTAATGACAATAATTCATCTAAAAAGTATAACAACTCTACAATGCAATTTTAATAATCAAAAGTTAATAATTCATCTAAATTCCTACAAAATTTGAGAAGCAAACTTAAAAGTAAGATATAGTTTTAATAATCAAAAGTTCTAAATGCAATAATTCATCTAAATCCTACAAAATTTGTGAAGCAAATACAATCCGCCTAAAAGTTAAATGTGTTTACTACAGGAATAACATATTCCTGTTCCTAAACTTGTAATTGCAACAATCCATCTATAGTCTTACTTAATTTGTGACATTGAGATCAATTTAATATAGGAATAACCCCTTCCCATCCCCAAACTTTGTACTTGCAACAATCCATCTAAATTCCTAGCAAATCTTCGCAAATCCAGAAAAAAACATAAAAGTTTAGTACAGAAATAATCTATTCCCATTCTTAATAATATAAAAAATCTACACAATTTCACAGATCCACAGAGGATCTTTATAATCTTTTGTTCGACATTTTATTATAAAGACCCCCAAACAATTATCTGTTAAAGCCACAAAGGCAGAGATATCAATTAATGACTCGTTTATTATACAAAGCTGCAAATACTAAAACCAATGCTTCCATATACTTTTGACCAGTACACCCCAAAAACTGAAACTGATTCTATATGCTTGGACAACGTATACCAACACACCCCAAAAACTAATGTCTTTCATGTTTGGTCTCTAGCATGCAATTGGACAATGTACATGTGCACACCTTTTCCGACAACCTTACAAACTACAAGGAGTCTTCGCATCTTTTTTAAATATTACATTTGGAATCAAACCCATCACTTACAACATTAAGATACTAATTAGATCTTTAAACCATTTTTATATGTTTGATCCAATGATTAACTATTGCATTAACTCATATTTTATTAAAAACAAAACAGAAAACCACAAATTTCTAAAAGTTTAAAAAATTAACTATTAAGATGAATATATAAAACTTTAAAGATTAGAAAAACTTCGAGTATACAATACTTCTCAAAAATTTAAAAAGATTTTCAAATTAAAATAAATCTAAAATTATTATTATTAATTTCCATTTTTACAGTAATAAATATTTTCACGTATTTTTAAATAATACTATAAATTCTTGCAGTTTTTGTCAAGACCACACATAGAAGGTCTATATAGAAAGTCCATGGAAAAGCTGTATGTTTATGTAATTTTCAAATTAAGATTTTCAAATTCAAATAAATCTAAAATTATTATTATTAATTTCCATTTTTACAGTAATAAATATTCTCACGTATTTTTAAATAATAGTATACATTCTTGCAGTTTTTGTCAAGACCATAAATAGAAGGTCTATATAGAAAGTCCATGGAAAAGCTGTATGTCTATGCAAAAGTGTTGGTGACATGCAATAAAATAATAAATAATAAATTCTCCTGGTAGTGTCCAAAGAATGAAATGAAAACAAGTAATCACTCGCCATGCTTTCAGGCAACTTTTTTCTTTTCATTATTTGTGAATGAAATATATCAGTTTGGTCAACCAAAACCTCTGCACAATGAAATGCCAAAAATCTTTTCTGAGGGAAAATCAAGGAATGCCAAAAAAAAATGACTTCATTTTGAATAACGTCTAAAAAATCTCGGCTAGCTATGCTATGGTTCTTAAGAGAGATCTTGATATGCATACCAACACAAGCTGTAAACCCTGTTGTTTTAATGTGGGTCGTAAACTGTGTTTTAATGTGGGTGGTTCAACAAGATAGGAATTGTTTAATTATTCTATTTAACCTATTTTGGTTGTATATTGATTTTTTTAATTGTGATTTGATGGATTTTGATTGTATAACAATTACAGTATTCTCCACAAAATATGAACTGCAAACCCCATCAGAGACATTAATAAAGAAAAACCGGAAAAAAAGTCCTATGAGAGACCTTAATAAAGAAAAACCGGAAAAAAAGTTAGTTTGTAGTGTCTTTACTGAAAAAATGCGTCTTGGAGAGTTAGTCAAAAAACATACACGAAGTTTTGAAGTGGTGTTTTTAGACAACGTTATTAAATCACACTATTGGAAGACCCCTCACTTCTTTAGAAAAGACCCTCTATCAAAAGCATAAATCGTAATAAAGACCATCGAAGTCCTGCCCAAATTTCAAAAGATGATATCCTCGGAACTTTCGAGTCACCAAGTCATATTCTCATTCAAACAAATCAGACGTATCGAAGTAAAATCTGCACATCTCTGTTGTTTGCCCAAAATGGCACTTGAGCATTTGTAGCATGTAGGTACAATGTTGACAAGTAACAGTAGTAGCAGTCTGCTTCTTGCCATTAAACTAATGGATTCACAAACAGCTCTAAAGTTGCTAGCCTCATAACGACTACCATCTACAACTCTATATACAGGACTGTGAGTTGCTCCCAGTGTTGTACATGGGTGCACTGGATTTGGGCGTGAATACAGAGTGGACATGGCAAGGGTGAAAACTTAAAAGATTTTAAACTACACGGTGCAATTCCTTTGTACAAAAGGTCTTCAGGTACAGGTGTACCTCATTTAGAGATAGAAAAACTTCTAAACTCTGATTACTCCATGTCCATGCCCTCAAAAATAGTATCTTCATCACTCAAGATTTCTTCTGTAGGTGAATCATCAACCGCCAACTTGCTGCAAATGTAAAATATCGTTGTTATCACTCTGTTATATCCTAGTTCATCATATCAAAATTCTTCGTAAATGTAAAATATCGTTGTTATCACTCTGTTATATCCTAGTTCATCATATCAAAATTCTTCGTAAGAGCATGTAATTACCTTAAACAGTGACAGCTGAAGCTAAGAATACGCTTAAGCTTCTTATTGTAGAAAAAGAAATTGAAAGACCATCTGCATTATGGAAATATCCAAGTTAATGAGGTTATATTTCCGAGACCAATTTTACAACAGAGTTTTGGATGTACAAAGTATAGAATGAAAGTAACACTTACATGGCTCCCCTTTCGATGAAGGGGTCACCTTCAAATTCTGGCATATAGCTATATGCATCACAGTCAGCAAGATCAATAACCTGTCAAACACAAATATTTAGTACAGTCCACCCACATAACATAAAATACTTGAAATACTTATAAGCATACCAACACAAGACCTATCGGTTTACATTTGGTTTCAGAGCTATATCATCTAGGACAGACATTTTTACCTCATCCACAGCTTTCCAAATGCTGTCTAGAAGGTTATCACCCCCATTTTCTGCAGACCACATCTGCAATTCAGGCAATAAAAGCAAATAGCATTAAGTTTACTTTAACAGAGTGTCTGAAACATGGAAAAAATAAAAACAGAACTCTACATGTGCATTTTTGTACCTTTGCTGCTTCAAGCAAATAATTTTCAATTATCTGCTTCACATTGTTCAATCCACATTCTTTGGAAAAATTGTGAGCTTGCACCATGCTGCATGGGGTACAACAAATTAAAAGGAACAAAGACAAAAAGTGAATATACAGCATATTTGCAACACTACATCAAAACAGTTCTGGATATCATACAAAATGTAGAAATTTGAACCCCGAACTCTTTCAGGACCACAGTTTTCCATCCAAGACCGACCAGGTAGCCTCTCTTTGAAATCCCGACATTGTTAATCAAAAGAGTCTTATTCTGATAGGAAATGGAGAGACTCGAACTCTCGGCTCCTTTAAGAGCAACGGTTTTCTAAACCGTCTGTCAACCTTTGACACCACTTCCAGTCTTCAGAAAAAGGATATATACACGGGTTGCCAACTAGCCCAACAGGCTTACATTGGCATTACCCAACTATCCTTTCCTGCTTAACAACCCTTATAAAACATATATACATGTGTTGCCAACTAGCCCAACAGGCTTCCATCAGCATTAACCAATTATCCTTTTCCTGCATCACTAACAATGTTTGGAAAAAGGATATACACAGGTTGCCTACTAGCCCAAGAGTACATTGACACTACCCAATCATACTTTTCCTGCTTCACAACCTTTATGAAATGCAAGAATTCAGGTATTAAAAAGAAATATAATCAAAGTTTACCTGAAGTCATAATCAGGATATATGTGGTTCATAGTAAGGATGAGATGAATCAATGTCCTCCGACTAAGGCAGAAAATTTGATAATGTCAGTTATTAGAACTTTTAGCGTGTAAACCAAGTTCTGTAACCAGACTGAAATTCAATTTAAAAAAAATGTCATAAGATACCTTGCTGTACTACATAAAGGCCCCATTGGAGAGGATGAACGATCGTCAGGAGATTGTGCGAGGTACTCCAGGACCTACCAGGCCAAAATTTACATTTTCTTGATAAAATACTGTGCTCAAAGACTTCTTCAAAGTGCTATCAAAATTAAATTACTCCAAAAGACTAGTCAAACTTCCCTAATATTAACAAGATCTCAGTCTATAACCTATCATATTACTTGCTAAACCTATCTTTGCTTTGATGACACTGGGTATTATCATGATCACAGATTGGTTCGAAAAAATGAATATAAGAATTTCATTCAAACTATAGTGCATGATATTGAATCGACACAAAATCAGAACAAGAATAACGAACAACTTACTTGTTGCTCCAAGCTACGAGAAAGCTTCCTGTCTATCCCCGCAAGCTTGCCTATAAAACAATTAAGCAAAGCACAATGCTCAAACACCAGAACACGGAGATGGAAAAAACATTCCATGCTATAAATATTAAATTTTGACAGAATGCTTTTATTATTGACATGCTCCAAGGAGTCGCAATCTGTTAGTTGTTTTGGTTATGTTTGTTGTGTATAAAGGCAGTTTACTTTAACTAAAAAAAAATGAACTAGCTTACAATTTCACCCATTAGTCTATGTGTTAACCACAAACTCGCCATAGTTGTAGCCAAAGGGGTTAGCTCAACCAGTCGTTGTCAATGTTGCTGAGAATTTGGCTAGTTCAGTGCCCTATTCGATTCCCCTAGGTGAGGCACATCAGTTCCCACATCAGTCTACCCTAAAGGGTTCACTAGGGATGCCATCCACCAATGCTGTGATGCATCCCTTGGTTTTTCCCCGGGAGGTTTTCCTTGCAACCAACAAATATTCAGCATAGTTGTGATTGAATTTGTGTAAATCTCAAGTACCTCGGGCCCACTCTAAATTAATTCTAATTGATCATATTCTACAAAATGTTTAATTTGTAATAACAGGCAGTGCATAGTGGCCTTAAGATAAGGTTGCTTGTTGATTGCTCCACGTTGGTGAAGCAACGAAGATAATGTAATGTTTTCTGAAAACATTTGAATGTAATATCTCTGGGAACTAAAATATATTAAAATTGAAGGCATCTTCTAGTATTTAAGAAGGTTTTCCCGCCATAATATCCGCCAAACAAAAATGACAGGCAGCCACAAACGTGTAAAGCATTTAGTAATTCCAACGGCAGTTTTACCAATCATAGAAGGGGCCCTATATATTTTTCTCCCTGAACAAAAGGAACAGTAAACTTTTGGCTTGTTCGGCAGCAGGGTAATTGTACAAAAAAAAATCAAAATCTATAAAACAAGCAGAGTTTCTTATTTCGTCCTAAACAACAATAAAGCCATATTACTTACACGAGTAAGCCTCGAGGGCGCCTTTAAGAACGCATTCTCCAAGGTTTACATTGTTGAGAAAACCATTTAACCTGAAAATGGTTATGGAGTATTACCATCAAAAGTTCTTCATATAAAGAAATGTATGTCAACAATTTTAAGAACAGAACAATGCTGCATTGAATGTCCAAAAATTCTTTAAAACTTTGCTACATTTGGCCCTTGAAATTGATGCTAGAAGCACATGGAATGGGCCAAGTATCTGCCCCCTCGAAGAATTGAACCCTTATCAGCCTACAACGTCAAGATTAATTACCTTGAAAGAGGAGTGTATTCGAGAAACTTCATCCCTGGTGCTCTTTGGCTGCATAAACACCGCCGTGTTTGACTCTTTCTCTGCTTTAAGCTACAGAATATGAGAAATTCCGAGATTTTGGTCCTTTGAAACTTTACAAGTCCTTTTGAAGCTTGAAGGCTTCCAAAGCTTTTTCACTGCTATGCCACGGACCTGATCCAGAAATCTATGTCGGGAACCTTTTGTATTATAGATATGAATGTGTCTTACAAAGAGGAGGAGACGGAGACGGACCTAATGGTTGAAAAAAAGAATACTTGTTTTTCTACCTCTTCTTTCTTTGGAAAAAGACGTATATCCCTAACCCTACGTGCACTGGGCTCCTTAGCTTCCACAGAAAATTTTGCAATAATACTGCATCAAAATAGAACTTGGGTAATAAACATTATGAACAATTAGTGCAATTTAACGAACTTTTTGATAAAGTACATGGAAGTCAAATCACAGAACCCTCTACAGGCTAGCAGAAAAGATCTTAATATCTTCGTCATTAAACTGTTTAGAAGTGACCAAACGCAGCTTTTTGACATAAGTTTTCGAAATATAGGGGAACAAAAGCGTCGTGAACAAAATCTCACGCACACAAGCAGAAATAACCGACATGAACATATCATGTCCAGAAAACCTTGCAAACGGTGCACCAGTATAAGACTCCATGAGCCGCAATTTACATAAAATTTTATAGGAGAAAGCCATTAACACTGAATCTTACCCGCATTACCGAAATTCTTAACCTATTCACAATCAAAATATAAATACACCAGGCTCATACACAGTAGTTTGCTGCGAAGGAAAGATAAAAAACTTTCCAGGCAATAATTGGAAAAATAACATGTAAATCACACCAATATCATCCAAGCTTTGCACAAAATATAAAGCATCCGTGATCCTCAACGGAAAAACAGTAAATTACACAATAAACATATAAATAAATAAAGTCATAGTTGACCAAATATTACTGCGAAAATACACAAAATTCCGAAGAATTCGCTATGGATGCAAGGAAAAGACACGAAAGCGTCAGATTCGTTCAAAAACACGGAGTAACTACAATTTAAAGGTTATTAAGACGACGGACCAAAATCATACACATAAATAAACCGTGAAACAAAAATAGCCCAAAAAAACACAAACTCGCTTCAATTTTGAAAGAATATAAAGCATATAACCCCGACAATTCACGCGATCCACTGCTGACAGTAAACGAATTCTTAAAAAGTTTCACAATATATTTTAAAAATTAACAGAAAACTCCCAAATTACCGGCCTTAACACTAAATTACACAATCCTTCGTAAAATACCTTTCACACGGCCAAAAACTGCAAACTTCAAACACGCAGACGGATCGGGTTCTGCACGAAAAAATGAAGTACGTACCGTTGGCTCCAAATCCACCTCTTCCAGAACGACTGCAATGTTCTTCGCATCTACTGTTTCAAAATCTTTAATTAAAATGCAAGAGAAGTCGGGGATCACCGGCTAGGTCCGTTACCGGTCATACCTACGCAAGCAAACGGTCATCGTATGCTCGTGTGAAATAATCGCCACGTGCCTTCAGATTATGGTCTTTGCAGCGAAGTTTCCCGAATTCTGACAAAAGCTTTAGCCGTATCCGCTTCCGTGATTTGAAAAACATTGGAAGCAAGGAATATTCGGACGGAATCTTTCCTCGAGAGGATTTCGTGTCCTGTCTGAAAAACAATGGATCAGACACGTAATATGACATCGCACAGTGAATGCTATCATCAATGATCGAGTATATTGCCAACTGTCGGGTATACATCTACAATATGTAGGGTAACTTGTTCTGACGTGGCAACACTGAAGTCGCAAGATCGAATCTCATCGCAATCCACACCCTATCTATGTCACAGAAACTCGTCGGGCTTATCCCCTTGGATATAATTTCCGTCCCCACACCAAATTTCACAGTGTTAATGGCGAGGAAAGGAAGATTTGTTTTTATATTTTTATACTTAAAAAAATCCGTTTTTGGCATTATATGCATATACATACATTGGTTAAAGATTTACGCATGAATATTAACTTTCAACAAAATTTGTGGTAAATGAAAATTTTACAAATTATTATCTCATAATTATTATAAATATGATTTTAAGATATTATAATTATTATGTACACTCCATAAGTAACAATTATAATTTAAAAAAATTATACAATTTCGTGGAAATTATAATATATTAATAAAAAGAAAATATAATCAACTTAAAGTTTTATACATCAAAATTAATTTTGAATATGACATATTATTTTAAATAAATACAAAGTTTTCAAAATACAATTTTTTTAATAAATAAATATTTTATAAACTATTTATTATTTCACATCAAAATTAACTTTCAATCCGACAAAATTTTTGATAAATGAATATTTTATAAATTATTCATCATTTCACAGGTATGATAAGTATGATATTGTTCCAACACAACACCCCACACATTTATATCATTCAAAATAAAAATTAACATAAAACAAAATTTTAATTATAATTTAAGCATTTTGTTTTAGAATTTCTTTTAGAAAATAAGATATATAATTGTTAATAAAATTGTAATTTTTATTATTTATTTAAATTACATTTTTAATACATAAATAAATTCATAAATTTTAAACTACCATTAAGCAAAATGCTTAAAGCTTAGCTTTGACTTTATTATGAGTAATTATAAATACATCCTCCCCACCTTTTTTTTTACGATAGAGGATGATCAACAGATTTTCATGATTTTCAAAGACCACTATGTCATTTCTAGAGGATGAAAGGTAATCTTAAGAGTCGCTTGAAGGCACTAATCCCAAGGAAAAATTAATGATGGTGAAACATCATCTTTGGCACTTTTGTTTTTCTCAAAACCATTTCATCTCTTAGATATATATTTGGTTAATATTATCATAATATTTTCTTTTTAAAAATTGATCTAGAAGTTTCTAGAATTTACCATTATCACTCCTTCAATTGTGACAAGTCTTTCTAACTCAGTGATTGTTGGTTTTTCTTAAGGTCTAGTCATTAATACTCATTGTTATTCTCATTTATCAAATAAAGTTGTTGTATCAAATAATGTTGTTAAATAGTAGTGTCTAAGTGATTGTTAGTTTTTTTTAGGGTTTAGTAATTGATACTCATTTTTATTTTCATTTCAATTATTAAGATCAAATGATTGTTTTTTTTTTTTTTTAATGGAGGGGTATTTGCAAGGTGTTTTAATGTTAGTTATTTTGAGAAGGGATTGGGTTAGTTATCTTGAGAAGGGATAGGTTAGCTTGGTATATTTATTGATGGTTTATTGAGTGTGGCATGCTAACTTTTACATATTAATAGTTGGCTTGTTTGCTTGTTATCTTCTGCATATTAATAGTTGGCTTGTGTATGTTGTTATTGTCAATTGTGGAGAGAAAGGGAGGTTATTAAGGTTGGTTGGTGTAGGTTAAGATGCTTTAGGTGTAGGCTAATATGGTTTAGGAAAATTTAAGGATGAGCTTGAACCATTATTTTATTTGTTGGTTGGTTTGGTGATCATTTCCATCTCTCTTTTTCTTTAATTTATGGGTGGGTTGGCTTTATTTTATTCCCCCCTCCCCGAAATAGATAGGTATGGTAGTGTTTATGTTGTTTTATCAAAATCATGACAATAATATGTATTTGTTGATTTGACTGCTTTTTTATAATTTATTTTTGACTTCATTGTATATTTTCACATATAAACTCTAAAAATTTGCTACCACTTGCAAGAAAATACCTTAGTTGCCTTCTTTCCTTCACCCAAGTGACTGGAAAGCTCCTAAAGACCCATTTCAAGTAGAGAAGCCAATAGGGAAGAAAACAAAGATACATGAACAAACACAACATCAATGTGAAACCTCCAAGATGTGCTTAATTTCTAAATTTCTTCATCGTTTTAAATTCTCAATTAGTAGTGTATGTATTAGTTTCCTCATCGTCACACAATCATTAGTTGTTTGGTTATTAATTTGAAATAGTTTAGCTATTTAAACAAGAGATAAATTGAGATCTCTTTGCACATCACAGCTCTGCAACTTGTGAAGAGATTTGACCTCATTTATATTGGCTTTATAAGATAGTTTCATACTTAAATAATAAAAATAACAATAATAATATTGATAGAACCTAAGTCAAAGGAGAAAAATGTGGGCAACATAGAGATTGGGTGATGGTTGGGGTTCCTCTCCATCACACCTATTAGAGTTATCGCCAATGTTAGTGGTAAGGGTTAATCAATATCATTTTTATTTGGTTATTTTGTTAATACTTTAATTTTTATCATGCTACCCCTAAAGTGGCTTGTGCAAAAAAACAAAAAGGAACTTGCACAAAGATACAAAAGTAAACCCTAAAAATGAAAAAAAAAAATACACTCAACCCTTTTCATTTACTTCTTGCTTTAGTTAGATTTCAATATAGTTAATTGGGGGATATTGTTATGAAAGAATCATGTTATCGAGCCACATGGATGGACTCCCAGACTTTTGTTTCAAGCATTGTCAATTTCTAGCTACTAAGTGCCAACAGTAGGGAATCCTCATCAAGGTCCCCTCATAGACAAAATTCCCCTCAATAATAAATGAGTGAGCACCTTGTTTGAACTATCAGTCTCTAATTTTCTTGGACTTTAGTTGAAAGTATTGAATAACTTAGTAATAACATGAATACTACCATTCTCAAGGGTAACTCCAACTAAACTCCCTCGTGAGAACCCCAAGTCTCTTCCTTTTTGCAGGTATCTTTCTTGCACTAAAGAAGTTTTAAGAGCCCAAAAGTGCTAGTGACGAGATGGGGCCAACCCCTCCTTCTATGAACTACATGGCATACTTTTTCCTTTCAATTACTTGATCTCTTTGATCGAAAGGTCACCAACTCACTATTTTTATACTTAGTGGTAAATGAACGTTGTGACATAAAATGTGTGTGCCTACTCAGGAAGAGCTTTATAATTGAATATTTTTCATTGCTTGCTTAGCAACAAGATAAAATTTTGGCAAAATTTATACTATTAATGATGCATCAATCCTTTTATTAATCCACCCTTTTTTCAAATTTACCACATCCCTTATTACTTCAAGTATGTCTCATAGTTAGTAATCATCACGACTCTATAATCATCAGAACAAGTGACTTGGTTGTAGAAAATTATTTGTTACCCAACCTTGTAGGATTACAAAAAAACATTGTTACCTCAAAGATATTAACATACCGAGTGTCATTCATGTCGTGTGTGTTTGTTATTCTCCATAAAAATGAGTAAGAGATTCTTTCACAAGCTCTTACTCATGTATGATAATTTATAAATTATTCATCAAATGAATATTTTATAATTTATTCATCATTTCACTTCACATGTATGATAAGTATGATATTATTCCAACACAATACACATCTATATCATTCAAAATAAAAATATGAACATAAAACAAAAGTTTAATTATAATTTAAGCATTTTGTTTTTGAATTTTTTTTTTTAAATTCAAATATATAATTGTTACTGAAATTATATTTTTCCGAATAAATATAAACAAGTCAATGTAAGAAGACTTAATAGAAGAAGAAGATGTAAGACTAGATGAGAAAAGAACGATGAAGACAAGGGGTGAGCCCTGCAACTAGGGTTTCATGCTCTCATGATTCCCCTCGTCTCCTTCGCCGAACACCTCTGCAAACACCTGATGCACTCTACACCGAACCTCTGATCGACGCAACAAAATGACCATTGAAGGGGGGGCGGAAACCCCCTTATATCACAATATTGCAGCAAATGACCCGTAGAACTTTCACACACGCATGTCGTCCTTCGAACCGCCACAGCACCTGCAAGAGTACCTGTAGGACGAAACACACAGAGGCACAGACACGAACATGGATGTAGAGACCTCGCATCCAAAAGAAGCTCGTGCCTGGATACTAGGAAAATATATTCCGCAGGCCCCGACGACACCTCAATATATCATTAAAAACAACAGAATAGGAGAGAACACCCAGTTCATGAGGGACCATGCCCTCATAGGTAATTTCCTAAGCCTTTGGCCCTCGGAAAGAAACCTGGCTTGCTGGATCAAAGCCTGGTGGAGCCCCAAGGAAGACTACGAGCTCCAGTTGAGCTCTAAGGGATTCTTCACAGTCATATTCTACAATTTGGAGGACAAAGACCGCGTATTCGAAGGCGGACCCTACTTCTACAACTTGGCGGGGCTATATCTGTGATTCTGGACTGAACGCTTCTGCCCACAGAAAGAGAACTTTACCTATGCTCTGGTATGGATTCGTCTCTATTCCTTACCTCAAGAGTTTTGGTTAGAAGAAATCTTATCAGGCATAGGCAATACTCTATGTAAGCATGTCAAGTCCTCAAAAGCCACCAAGCATAGGAAGTATACCTCCTACACCAAAATTTGTGTTTACATGGACATATCCAAAGCCCTCCCAAGCACGATAACCCTGGAATACCAAGATGAGGAATGGGCACAACCCATAGATTACGAACACATACCATTCAGATGCAGAAAGTGCCATGAGCATGGACATCTCTTTAGAGAATGTCCCCTCAACGCCCCCCCAAGCTAGCTGAGGAAGAGAAGCCAAAGGATGGCTTCACTCAGGTGCAGACTCGCAGAAAGAAAACGCAGAAGAAACTAGCCGCTAATAACAGTCGGAAAAATCTCAATACCAACTCCTTTGAAGCCCTAACAA
The DNA here is from genome assembly GCA_900067695.1 of Picea abies. Lineage (NCBI taxonomy): Eukaryota > Viridiplantae > Streptophyta > Pinopsida > Pinales > Pinaceae > Picea > Picea abies. The sequence goes on along the minus strand of CBVK0103073647.1, from coordinate 2,838 downwards.
ATCTACTGGCGGAAGACGAGGTGGAAAACCCCCATAAAGCAATGGGAGCAGATGGCACCAGCGACAAGGACAACCAGCAACCAAAGGAGCCCCTTGTTAATGTTTAAGCCATTATTATAGTTCTTTGCATTTCAATAGATAACATCAACATAAAGACAAGATCACTGAGAAATACACAATCACAAGAAACACAACATTTATCCTGGGAAACCCTCTAGGGGAAGAAAACCCGACAAAACTTCCTTATTATAGATAGCCAATACAATGCCAAGAGATAACTCAAACTAATACAGAAGATCCTCTCCCAAAGATGCACCACTCTCTCTCCTTCTTCTCTAACTGCAATTCTGAAACTTGTCTCTCAAATGAGCAAGTGAGTTGTGTGTCTAAGTGAGGCGCTGGCCTCTTTATTTATACAAGACTAGCACGTCTGAAGTGTCTCTTCACTAGCAGGGCCGACTTCTCAAACTGGGTGGTTATAACCACCTTTAATATATTATGGGGCCTCTTTAATATCTGTTGGGGCCTGTGTAACACACCCACTATCGAAATTTTTAAAAATTTTAGGTTAATCTCCCATACAGGAGAAATCTCCACAAACCCGTATTAGCGAAATGCCAATCCCTGACTCTATACCAGGATTCGGGGTTCCTTCTATCGGGGTTTTGACACCCACGATATCTTGACAAATACAAACACCGATCTCTGATTCATCCCTTGGTTGTCTCAGCCCTACATGGCTAAGCCTTTGATCCATACGATCGGTTCCTGTGTGACCATACGACAGCTTCTTGTCGGGGTTTCGGAGTTTGTGGTGTCGAAGTGCCCATGTACCCGGAACTCCCGATTCTCCGATGTGTTCCTAGCGTATTGGCTTTCCGGGCTAAGTCCTGGTCAATACGACCACGACGTTCACAAGACCACAGTCTTAATGCTTGTCGGGGTTTGGCGCCTTTCAATGTCATGGCGCACCAGTCCCCTGGCTCTCGACGTGTCTTGACACTGGCTAGCCCCCTTGACTATACCATGGCCCATGTGACCACTTAGCATATGACTGTTGCTGTATAACCTTCCGTCGGGGTTTCGGCATTTGCGATGACACAACACACATATACTCGGGACTCGCGATATCCTGATTCTCGATTCTCTTCGGATGCTCGACACGCGTCCCTTGAATCAACGGCTTATTATGATGTCGGGAATTCACATATCGCGGTTTTGTAATGTAACGGTTTCATGTCCTTGAAACCCCCGATACGTCGATCCCCGATTTGTCGAACTCCGACTTTCTGGGATCTCTCACCACACGTCCTCGCTGATGAACGGCTCAGATCTCATCGGGAAATCGCGGATCGCGATTTCCTGTTGTACAATTTCCTTACCATCGAAAACTCCGATGAACAAAACTCCGACGGCGCCCGATCCTTTGCCACCTGTCCTCGCGGACGGACGGCCCGGATTGATTCTCGGGATTTCGGGACTTATGATGTCCTGGTTCTCATGGCCTCGAGAACTCCGATTTTCCGATGGCTAAAACTCCGACCCACTCCGGATCTCCGACACCTGTCCCTCAAATGGACGATTCAGATTGTATCGGAAAATCGTGTATCGCGATTCCTTGGTACACAAGTTGCACGACTCAGGAAATCCCGATACCCCGAACTCCGACTCTCTGGGATCCGCTGCCATGTGTCCCTGCTGTTGGACGGCTCAGATCCTATCGGGAAATCGTGAATCGCGATTCCATTATGTATGAGTCTTTTGTTCCAGAAACCCCGATTTCCCGATCCCCGACTTTACGGAATCTCCTGACACGCGTCCTGCACAATGGACGGTCCAGATCTGATCGGGAAATCGCATATCGCGATTTCAAATTGTAACGGTTCTATACTCCCCAAATCTCCGATGGTAAAATCCCGACGCCTCCCAAACGCTGACACGTGTCCTGTCGAGATCAACAACTAGGATCTGTTCTTCTGCACACTAGAGTTTAACTCCGGCGCATCTTCTCGAGATCTGACGGTTGTCGGGGCTATGATCTAAGATCCGATGGTTCAGATCGTTTCCTCGCATGCCTACCCCTGCGCTTAACCCCCTGCGCAGCTTCTCCAGATCCAACGGCTGACGGGTAAATGGATCGAGATCTAACGATCTAGATTCGTTCTTTTGGGTCTTGGAGTTTACGATCCCAATTTCTCGTTGCTCACGATGATCGAGGGCAAAGGGGAAAGGTATGTAACACCTGCGTTACTTTCGTCAATCTAATGGTCGTGAAAGACTATAGATCCTCCGACGAGATCTCATCCGTCGACTTATTCTATCTCACAACACTACTATCTTGAGACCTCAATAGGATCGTTCCTCCTCGTACAGGTTAATAAGGCCTGTGCGTTCGAATCCTTATTCTGGGTTCTAGGTGAACCTTTCCGAGGAGGGAATCTCTGTGAAGAGATCCTTACTGGGTCATTCCCAGAAGCAGATAAAGGAAGACAACTTCCCGAGAGTGGCTGGTCATGATTAGATTCATTTATCAACGTGAGTCAAGCACGGTTTCCTCGGTGTTAAGCATATATCGTCTTATTCATCTCAAGCACTACGCGGACATTCTTACGCTGAAATCATTTACTATCTCATGGTTCTATGAGCAAATATCTACTCCTTATTTAACAATTACTACACAGACATTCTTTCACGGACAACATTTACAATTCCACCAGTCTATGAACATATGTAACAGCATATAATTTCAAATGCAATATAAGCAAAACACTTATCAGAAATAACTTCAGCAATGGAAGCAACTGCTGAGAGGGGTGCTCGTTTCCACCCAACCGTAGG
>CBVK0103073626.1:339-14103 GCA_900067695.1 Picea abies | reverse complement strand
GAGGCTTATTGTCTGAAATTATCTCTTTTTCAAGGCGTTGAGTACTTTTCTTGAGGTTTTTCTATGCTATATTGATGTTTGGCTCTTAACAGGAGACCTCGTGGTATGGTAATGGGACGTCAATGACCTAAGGCAGGTGCCACGCATTCTTACCATACTATTTTGGAATAACAGGTGTCCCTCTAGGATTTTCCCAACAATGGGACCCAAGGGACCCTTGAGCAGAAGTTACGATCTGTAGAGCTTTGAGGTTACGTGGACACCCTCGAACCATTAGATATAAGTTGTGGTCAGCCCGACGATGACCAAATCAGGGAGAAAGGAGAAGTTTACGCCATGAAACTCCGAATGTCGAAGTTACAAAGTAGTGGAGGTTGTTGATCTAAGGGTTACGTGGACATACCTTAGCCGCGAGATTGAAGGGTATGAAAGACGATCAGTCTGGAGTGACGTGGCACAGTGATGTCACCCAGGGTGACATGGACCCAAGTTTGGCGTGGCACATGTCGCCTGGATTTGTGTGTATCAGATAGCCTATAGACCTATTGATACGTGACATGTGTCACCCCTGGCCCCTTCTAAGTGTCAGCCCCTGGTACGTTCCCGCCTAGCTAAAGTGGTTGGTGAAGTGACCGGAACTCTGGGAGACCGAGAATTCGGGACTCTGGAGGATTTGAGGTGTAGTATTGTAGAGAGACCAAAAGGCCTGAAGGTCGGAGCCATGTGGCAAGATTACGGGACTTCAGGAGTTCGAGACTCCGGGAGGTCTTGTGCGTAGATAGTAAAGAGGCGATCAACACCGAAGTGTCGAAGCTCTGAAGCCTTGAAGTGTCGAAGCACCAAATTCCTCTACAATCGATATATATAAGAAAGGGATCGAGTCCGTCGTTGGTTTAGTAAGAGGATTTGATTTAAGAGGAAAACAAAATTATGATGCCCCAACCCCTTAAAAAAGATTTAAGGGGTCGGGTGTGTTACAAACAAGCGCAAGGAACCCTGTCTGGTTTCTTTGGTCTTCTTCCCTTCCGATGGTTTATCCATCCATTCGAGCTATGTTCCATAAAATATGAGTTTGTTAGGGTGTTGAAGCTAGCTGAGAGGAACACCTTTGGCGGTCCTTGTTTCTTAAATAATGAATTCCTCACTCAACTTGATAATTGATCTAAAGGAGCTAATAAGATTACATGAGATACTAAAATAAAAAGAGTTGTACTTCTACTTCTAAACCAACTATTTATTTCCTAACTATCTTTCCTACAGTTACACTTTATTATTCCTAAAAAAGATACTTTCTCCGTACAAAAAATACATAATAGTTCCATAAAGTCTCTATACATAAAGCATACTTAATAGATAAGACACTAACCACACACTTAAGATCTCCTTGTAGTAGATCCTTTACATACTTTCTATTCTAAACTATTTACTTTCTATACTTTATACTAAGGATTTCTATACATAATAGACTTTATATATCCTACTCTTAAGACGGTATATCTCCTACACTTTCCTACTTTGAAAAATTTCTATAGCCTAAACTAAATATATTATCTATCTCCTGAGGATTATACTTAACTACTGAAGAGAGCTTAAGCAACTCTAATTAAGATAAAGTGGTTACTCTTTACTCCACTAACAACTAAAAGGGTATAAAATCATACTTAATAGTTCATACAAAACCATAAACTCTATTGTTCCAGAGAAGGATATCCCTTATCAATGAGAGAGAAAAGCTCCTCTTCAGATACCTAAAGAAGTAAAAGAGCTTTCGATGGTAGGGATACAATAAAGGGGTTTGGGGCTTCCACATTGATGGTTTTTTCCCTGCATGGCTTGAGGAAGAGATGCTACCCTTGGATCGATCTGCATTCCTTTTCCTTTTTAGAGGTATCCATGGTGCCACAGGTTTCTTTGGATTCTCTCTACGTACTAATAAGGTTTCTCTGGATTCCTTTTACTATAAAGATTTGAGATACCATTGGAGATAGTTATGCATATGGTTGAATTGAATATCCAATTACGACATAGTTGTTATGGTCACCTAAAGTTATATAAAGGGGTCAATTATACAGTAGAAATACACACAGGATGGATTAATTGAATAGAAGTTTCCCCTTAGGGTTGTCTTTTGAGTGTAAAATACATATGTCCCTTGTTTCAAATATGTTTGTGTATATTTGTTGTTGGTTATTAAACCAACATTTGGAATCATATTTGTCACCCCTCAAAATGCATCAACATTCTGAGCATTCTTTCCATATTTGGTCTTGAAACCATATTCATATGAGGAGCTGAAGAAAAATGTATTTGGAAACAGGTATGAGTTTGTGATGGTAGGCATATCCCTTGGAGAAATCTCGGTCTTCCACTCAACAAGCTATTAGTTATAATTGGAGGCATTAATAGACTGATCTGAGACATTTCATGATAGCACTAAATCAACATTTGGAAACAATATTATCTTTGGAAGCGACAACATTCTTAGATCAAAGGGGAAATTTTGAATCAAATGAACAATATAGCATAATCAGAGTCTATTTTTCTCAGGAAGCCCCAATCTATCTTTCGTTCTATGTACTCGATAAGATATTCATGGTAGAAGTCTGTAGACAATACAAATTTTGGGCCAATTTCTTTTATCAAACAAAGAAAAGGAAATTCATTCCATTGTTGTGGAAAGTTGGTGAGATTTCATTGAAAAGTGCTTCAAAGATTAGTGAATTTGCAACCCAATTCGACTAGTATAATCTAAAATTGGAATATCAAGTGAATGGGTTTGACCCCCAACAATTTTTTATGAATCGTATGATCTTTGTAGGTTTCAATGCACCATACTCTAAGAAGTGTTAGTTGCAGATCTTGAGACTATTGTTAGTACAAATGAATCCCATCATCATCATGGAAGGGTTATTAATGAAAATAATACAAAGTATTAGAGTTCTTCTTAGAGAAGCAGCCCACCCAAGTAGAATCCTCAAAATGTTTTACAAGAGAAACATAAATCTTTGATTTAGAATTCAGGTGACGAAGATGATCCTCATCATCCCAAAATGTATATTGAAAAAACTGACAAATTACCAATAACTAGTAAGAGGAAAAGGCAGAATAATCAACAAGAAGTGGACTAATTCATATCTGATGAAGACGTTCTTCTTGAAGACATGGAGTCGGATACAAACATCGAGGACATAGATTTTCCATAGGATGAGCAGAGGATTCAACATAGCAGAGACGTAGCATGAGAATTGGTGACTCGAGCCAATCTTTTATGAACAAGAATCCTTGACCCTCCATAGTGCATTATTTGATAAAGATTTAAACAAGCTAGTCTTTGAATGAGTAAATTAAAAAGGAAAAAGAGCCAAAGGGAAAGACACGGAGCTAGATTTGAATGGAGTCCCAATATCGAGAATTTTTCGAATACATAAAGCTATCGGGACACTTTGGAGGTATCAGTCAATGGATTGGAAGCCAAAATTGTGACGCTCAAAGAAAAAATTAAAGAATCGGAATGTGCTTTGATGCCACCTCCTATATTTGCAAGTTCAATTGATTGTATTCAATCTGGGAGAAATCCCAACAAAACACCCAAGTTGAAGTTGAAAGGAACATCAAGTTTGTTGGTTAAAGTCAGGCTGTTTGTTGGAGAAAATATCAAAAAGAGAATGTCCCTTATTTTAGAAGCATGAGATGTAGGAAATAATATTGTCTCTTTTGGTTCCAAATTAAACAAATTAAGAGAATATCTCTAGGCTGACTTTAACAATGAAGAAGATTTTTACAAAGATATTATTATCATTTTTATTTTAAATGTTTCTGGTATGACTAGGTTGAGAAGAAAAGAAGAGGACCTACCTTCCCCCAACTCAAATAGAATAGTTGAAAGCATGCTAGATATAAAAAGATAAAAGTGCTAAAAGAAATATTAGACGATTGTGTCACGTTGGTCGTAAAAAAGGAAGCAATTTATCACATGTTGGTTGAAATAGATCTAACAAGAATTACAAGGGAGGTCCAAGACCCGAAATTAATTTTCAATTCTATATTTTTGACAAGACAACAATTTGAGGTACACGTGGAAATATTGAAGATCTTATCATCAAAGAAATTTAATAATATGATTGAATATACTGAGCATGAAATTGAAAGTTGGTTAGTAAATTATGTAAACAAAAATGAGGATATTGAAGATACATTTCACCAACTTTCATTTGAACTAAGAGAAATATTGGAAAGTGCAATATTTGTTATTAAAGTTAGACAAGAAATAAATGTTGCACCAATGAAATAATATATTGAAAAATGGTTGAAACAAACCCTCATCAAGATAACCAAAGAATATTAGTTAGAGGCAGTTGGTATTGGTCGAGCAACTGCAACAAGTGATGATGCAAAAGGGACATCAACAAGCAAATGAAGAGAGATATTCCATCACATTAAATGAAAATTGATCACATCCTTCTTCCATTTTCTTCACATTTTCAAAATTCATCCAATTATATTTTGTCTATCCCAAGGAGAATATAATTGATTTCTAATCGCTCCCTTATATTTTCTTTTCAGGTATTGCATTGTTCCTATCATGTTCCTGCTTTGTTCCTTCTCTTTTCCTATTTTATTTTTTTATTCCATGGTCCACGGGAGCCTATCCCAGCCCATCTTTGGACAAATGCTTTTATTTCCATAATACTTTTAAAGACTATCTTATTTTTGAGAAAATCCCAGAGAACTATTTCGGGGTTAATTTTAATTGTATCTTTTAACTCTATGCATTTGAGTATAATATATTTGAAGTTGACCTATCAAATCATATTTTGATTTTAATGAAAAGACTCTTAAATTTCTCTTATATATGGGCCATTTCTTTTCTTTTCTTTAAATGTGATTGAGAATATTTAAAAGTGTGATGGATGTGAGATTTTTACTTTCTACAAATATTGTTTCGGTATGATTTTTCTGTAAATATATTAACTTATGAATGAAGGTTCCTGGTCCATTTCTCAAGAATTATTGATGCGTGTATATGCTTTAAAGTATTTTCATTTATTGGAATGATAAATATTTGGAGTTTTCTTTTAGCACTCTCCCATTTTAATATTGTTGTCCCAAGATATTCAAAGATAAATCTTTAAAGAATTCAAAGAGGAGTGTCAGCTTTGTAAAAACGAAGGAGTATTTTTAATCCTCATGAGGTTGTTGTTTCGATATTAACTGATTCAAACATAAACATGACTCTGGTTCCAAATAGTACCATCTTGAAATAACCATGAATGCTAAAAATCTCATCTTTGTCTCTCTCATTTCCAACGACTGCACAATTTTCTCAAACTTTATTATATCTCCTTTGCTTCATGTAATTTTTTCTTTCCAACAACTCCACCTCATGTTAAAAATCCCCACACTACTCTACAACTCAACCACCTCCATCTCACACCTTGGTAATATATGTTGGACCTCTCGGAGATCACAGAAAACACATCAGTGGTTCCTACAATGGTAGGTCCCCATTATTTTAGAGAAGTATTTGAGATAGAATTACAAAGGATACAACAATAGGATTTCCAAAACTAAATTGACACACAAATATTAGTCACCCTTCACTCTGCATCCCAACTCTCAGAGGAAGAGAAAAGGTAATATCCTCCACATTATCAAAATGGAGTCTCCAATGCTTCAACATACATTAACCCATATTTTCTTATCATCACACCACCAATACGATCCATAAAATCACACACCTGAGGATCAATGTAGGGTGGTGTGGGTCATGTCCTTAATTCTTCATCAAGTTCACAAAACATGGTGTGACATTTGTCTTGGCTCAACAATATCTCCATAAATGTTGAGTAAGTTATGGGAGGGGGGTATAGGTTGGTGCCCCCCATTTAAGGAGTCATCAAATGTAAATTTGGATATCCCTTGCTCCTTATGATAGCATGCGTCCTTGAAATACTACAAGGGTCCTTGCCTCATTAATTGATGCCATCATATTCCCAAAGAAAACTCAACTTATTTTTCTCCTTTGGGGCTAAATATAAACACCCCCCACCCATCCCACTCCTACCATCATAGTATTTAAAAATACCTTTATGAAAAATTTAATTTGATATTTTTTAAATTGAAAAAGTAATAATTATGAAGAAAATTCAAAACCATCCAAAAAAAATTAAGTTTTTCAATACATTCCAAGATGATAGAGAAATCACGCGGATCATCTTGGCAACCTAATTGACCGTGTTTGGCACTTCGTCCCCCTCCTACACCCTCTCATAGTTCATCACCCTCCTCACCATCCTCTTCGACACAATCTAGCTATAGCATCAACAATCTTCTGCCCCTCTCCTAGCATTTTCTTGTAGGATCGAATGGTTCGATCTCTTGGGGAACAATCTGGGTTTCAACCCAGGGCCAATATCTGACTTGGCCTCCACCTCACAGCCAGCTCAAGTCGTTCCTCCCAATTTTCCTGTGAATTCTCCATTCCATTTTCCCCCAACCCAACCTCACTACACTTAAACTTAGAGTGAAGGCTTCAGCGCCAACTATGGACAACAACAAAAGATGCCTCACTCTTGCACACACTGTGCATCCTGTTCAAAATTACAAGAAGGCCTTGCAATTTTTCAAGTCCTAGTCTTCGAATTACGACAGGATTTGGACTACCTATGTTTTCAGTTGAAGATCTTGGACGGGAAGGGAACACAATTCCTACAAATGCCCAGAGCATTACAAGGAGTGTGCCACCCCACAGATGGAGAACCAAATGTAACAGAGAATGAACAATTGATTCTGGCACCATCTATGCATGGGATTCTAGAGGAGGAAGCAGCACCAATAGAGGAGGAAGCAACACTAGTCGTGGCTCCAGTGCTCAATTCCACCTCTCTAGATGCGTGACCACATTACAAGCCTACAATGTGAACTACATAGGTGTCTCTCTGCATGGTCAAATGGCTGTTTATCTTTTATTTTTCCACCTGTAGCCTATATTTATATTTTGTCTACTTTAACTTATGTCAGTGTAAGCCGAAAGATTAATTCGGTTTCCCCTAGGGGGCAATGTAATTTTTTGTAGTTAGACGCTATATTATGATTGGTAGCTTAAGACTTTGGTTCTCAACCTATTAGGCTGGATGAAATGGTTTCCCCTTGGGGAAATTCAGTTATTACAGTCTGGGGTAAATTGTTGATGCTGTAATTTTTTCTTTTGGAAGGCTTTTTATAGAAACTTACTTACAAAAAAAAAAGGTGATACAGAAATCATTGACTTCCTAAAAACATCCATATTTCATCGATTTGTTTACCCTAATAGTCTTTCACATTGAAAAAATCATAGTTTGATTTTGAAAGGTGTAGATCTTTTTGAGTTCATCCAAAATAAAATAGAGTTCATGTTATCACTACTCCTATCCTTCGACTAATATCATACTTTTTTTTCTTTGGAAATAAATCCTTGAGATATTCTCAACCGCTTCCCTCCATTCAAAGGATGTTACCTACTGTAAAGGGGAAACCTAGACTTAGTGTCTAATCCCATGAAACTTGAATTCGAGACCTATGCACTTAAAACACACCAAATTACAGATAATGCCTTGGCAACAAATTAGAACCAACAATTGAGATAACTATTGAAACTGACTAATACCATACTTAGTATCCCTAGTATTGTATTTCAATTTTGAAAGATATATAAAAATATTTGTAGCCAGTTTGATCTCATATCCTCCTTTAAAAGGAGAGAATTAACCATCAATTCTCATAACTCATTTGGTTAAGATGGATTATCATGACGTTGCCCTTTGATGCAGCCCCCCTCCCCTTCGGGGTTTTGCGACCTCTCGGTCTCTAGATCATTCCAAGTGTCGAGTCATATTGACTCTGCGAGCTCCTTAATGAACCCATAAATTATACACAAACCCCTTTTCTTCCTTTGGCGCAGGTCCTGTGATACTCGCACCTTTTGTCTACGCGTTCTAGCGCTCTTCAGTTCATGGGTGCTAGCTACTCTTTACTATCCCCTTCCTTCATAAGACCCTAGGTTGTGCCCTTGTGCTAATGCACAATTGCGGGCGTGGGTAAGAGTGGTTTTAGACCAACTCACTTTTCACCTCACAATCCTTCTCCAACTGCCACATATCTCCCTTCCAAAACCATGGTTGAAATTGCGGCTCGCTCAAGGATTATTATCATCCGAGCATGTCCTGGTCCTGCAATCCTTCTTGATTGTCGATCTCATAATCCTTTGGTGATGCCTATGATTGACGACTATTATCGATCTTTGTTCCGCTCTTCTTTCCTCCTTTCACGCGTCTCCGCAAATCTCTACAATCTGTCAACACATAGTCATGTTCGAATCAACGATTGTTTTTTATTTCGCCTTTCCAGCCTACGGGAGTTTTCAATTCTCAAACTCCACTCTCATCTATGTGACAATCCTCCAGAGTGGAATATTTGTTGCCACCTGTCCCCTTGAATCTATGGCTAGGATCTCCTCCGTGAGTCCGGCCTTTGAGAATCTCAATTCTCAATTTGTCACCTCTGTTGACTGGGCATATTTTGTAGTGGAATATCTGTTGACACGTATATCCCTAATCAACAGTTGTGCTCTCGCTTTGGGTCCTTGACCTCCTTGACCAGATCAACGATCCTGGAATCCTCCTCTCGATCAACGGTCAAGATCCTCTTTGAATTCTGAGCTTCTAAGGTCTCAAATCTCAACCCTTTTCCTTCTCCCCAAATACATGGAATCCTGCCATGTGTCCTCTTAAATCCAACAACTATGAATCACTCCTGAACTTTACCCAGAGTTCACAGATTTCCACCACGTCTCCTCTCATGGTCCGACGGCTCATATTCACTTTGGGTGATCTGATGGCTTAGAATCTCTCTCACCTTTGGCGCTTCAGCTCTTTGGCTCCCTAGTACTTCGGCTCTTTGGCTCCCCAGTGCTTCATCACTTCGAGCTTCGGCTATTTCAGTTCTCAAAACTAAAACTCCAGCATAAATTTTCCCAGAGCTCGCGATCTGGAAACAAGTGTCCCCTCGCATATCAACGGCTCTAGGCTCTTCGTCTCTTCGGGCTTCGGTTGTTTCAACTCTTCAACCTTCAACTCCTTCTGGATCTCCTGGCCTGTTGAAATGTATCCCTTCTAGATCCAACGGTCCAGATTCTCCTTTTGTGAATTGGGATTTCGCGACTCGCGAAGTCAAAAGAATTTTCACCTTTGTTCTCTCGATCCCTGAAATGCCAAAATTCTCCTTGGACAATCAACATTCCAGATCTCTCCTCAATCAATTNCTTGGACAATCAACATTCCAGATCTCTCCTCAATCAATGATTGGGATATTTTCACAATTTTGCGTTTCGTGAGTTTCACGAATTTTCCCTTTGACTTCTTTGAATCGCGAGTCAGCGAAATGTTGATCACTCACCACGCATCGCTTTCGATGGACGGTTTTGATGATGTCGGGATTTTGCGATTTTGCAAAACCCTCTCTCCTGTGCACTCTAAAGAGTTAAAACCCATGCATGTTACTCTGGATCCAATGGTTGTTGATCCACATGCTCATATCTGACGGCTAAGATCTGTTTCCCCTGCGCTCGTTTCTCCTTTGCCTGGATGTAGATCTAATGCACTCCAAAGAGTTAAAACCCATGCATGTTACTCTGGATCCAATGGTTGTTGATCCACATGCTCATATCTGACGGCTAAGATCTGTTTCCCCTGCGCTCGTTTCTCCTTTGCCTGGATGTAGATCTAATGGTCCAGGTTCTTCTCCACAACTGATCAGAAGGTTGTTGTTGCTCCTCCTCTTGAGCTTCCACCTTCTCCCGACTTAGAATATTTTTTCCATGTTCAAAAGGTCTCAGCCTTTGAACTTCTTTCTGTGAACCCAACTCTTGGTCTCGCTTCACTCTTGTAGCTTTATCCCTCCTTTGAGATTTCAAACTTAGAATAAGTCCGACTCTTTCACAACCTTTGCGTTATCCCTTCTAAGCCTGACCTCCTCGAAGGTTTCGATCCCCCACGTACACCTTGTGTTCTCAGGATTTCTTCAAACTCAGATCCGAAGGATTTATTGAACAAGAAATACTTCTCGCCCTCCTGGCGTCCTTCTACTCATTACACTCCTTGCAGAGATTCTCCTCACAGAGTATTCAGTAACTTTTTTTCTCCTGAAATTGACATGGAGTTATTCTCTCCACACTTGCACCAGCTTAATGCCCACTTGGCAGAGCTTCGACAGAGTTCTTAGTAACTCTATTTATTTATTCTTCTTTCACACAATCCCCCCTCTAAGGTATTCAGTAACCTTGAGGTTCCTCTTGATCTTGTGATCGCTCTGGTGTGCCCTCCTGGCACCTTGAGGTTCCTCTTGATCTTGTGATCGCTCTGGTGTGCCCTCCTGGCATGTTTTTTTCTGACTCTGTAGAGTTCAGATGCGCACTCCTTGCGTTGGCTACAGAACCTCTGATGTTTTGTTGTGCACTCCTTGCACCACCTAAAGAATCTAGAACGATATTACGAGACTCAATGAAGATAAATGAAATATATCTTCCTACTATAAATAAAGCTTATCATATATCTACAACATTCATTCATGAAACACATAAACACCTGATATGCAGGAAAAAATTATTTTCTATTATCTTTGTGTGTCTATACAGATGTTTACAAAACTAGATTGTAACAAAGTCCCAGTTCTCTCAAGCTCTCTCTCTCAGAACTATTCTACCTCCTAAGGCCTCTCTACCTAGACCTCTCTATATTTCTCTGTCTATCTACCTTATGAAATATGATATAAGATCTCCTTACAAAAGAGGGGCTCTGTGAGCTCGTCCTCTCTCACCTAACCTCGTCTATTACATTGAAGTTTTCATAAATGTTTACCCAGACCTGACCACGATCTGGGCCTGCTACAAGCTACTTTTTTATGAAATCCAACCACTACCTATACAAAGGCATGGCTCGTCATTTACAACCTTACAGCAAAAAAATCAGTATAGGATTATTTCAAATTTAAAAAATGGGAGGTTCAATGCCTCTCCCTTTCTCCATTGCGCGTTTGTGTGCTAGCACGTTTGCTGAGGTGGAGCGATGCTCCTACATTATACTCCCCTTCTAGGAAAAACATGAGTTCTTGCTCATGATCTCCTCTTCTCCAGTGTTGAAATCCTCCTGGATCCCAAATTCTCTTAAGGAGTTGTCCTCTTGCTCCTTTCCAGCTATGTTGCTGTTGTTGCAACTTCCTTTTCCTCTTTTGTTTCTTCCCTAATGCTATGGAAGGCTCTCCTCTACTCAGCTCCTCTTTGCTGACTACTTCTTCTGACCTCAACATCAGCTTCATGATCTCTTCTATCACCCTGTCCAGTTGCTCCAGTGGTTGGCTCTCCTTATGCAGTCTTATCGGTTGCAACTATTCCTTATCAGTGGGTAGATCATCATGATCCCCCATGTTGTTTTCTTCCCTTGTGGAATTAGCTTTCCATTCTGCTGCAGAATTCAATTCCACAGTCTCATCATCAAGTTGTTTCTCAGATTCCTCTTATGACATCTTGATTTCTGTCAGCTCCTCTTGTGTTGGTATATCTCCAACTTTCTCCAATTGTTCCTCTGGTTGGTACACTCCTCCATCTGTCTCCAACTTGACCTGTTGGATGTGAAATATTTGCACCATTACCCTTCTCTCTAGGGCTTCCAATTCATCATACAGATCAAAAAATTCCATGATGTCTACTTCCTCTTCTGCTACAAGCTCCAATGTTGCAGTCATTTCTTGTTCAGCTTCCTGGCTGAAAATTTTGAGCAATTCGGCTGAATGCCCTTCTCCTTCTTCTGGGGAAAACGTTAGTGTTTTCTCCTTCTATTATTCTTCTATGGCAGTCACTGCTAGTTTTCCTTCTTCTGTTGCTGCACTTTCATCATGTGCATTGGCCTCTACCTGTCTGTTTGGTAGGATTATCTTGATTCCTCCAATAATCAAAATGATTCTCTAATCCTCTTCTTGTATGGTGAAAGATTTTAACTTGTCATCATCTTCATTCACATGGTATGCAATTTCACATGAATCTCCATCTATCAACACTCCTCGCTGACATGAACTCACTTCTGAGCTCCCAAGATTTTCAGACTGTCTCATCTCCTTCTCCCTGCCCACCTAGAAATTTGGGAATTTTCCACTACCCACCTAGCAGTCTATGATATCAACCGATCCCATATCATCGCCCACTTGGCAATATGAACTTTCGGCACTTCTCCCCTAGAAGTATACGAGACCTTCACCTGGTCTCTTTCCATTGCCCACCTGGAAAATTGAAAGTCCATTTATGCCCACTTGGAAATTTACGAGATCTTCATCTGACCTCTTCTCCTCCTCATCGCTGAGATTTCTCCCAATCTCTGATTCACAGATGTGAATCAGTTCCTTCTCTGTGTCACTAAGGTTTTCAGCATGCCTCAGCCACCTTATCATCAATCTTCATTGTTATTTGGCCAACAATTTCTTTACTGGCCACTTCGCCGTCTTCTTCATGGTACACTCATACACCCAATGCACTTTTGCATCCTGCTGCATTTTAAATGTAAACTTCTTCATCCTCTCTCTTATCCCAATGAGCTCCAGATCCATCTCTGGACTGCATTTCTTCTTGCAGCCTTCTCTTTGACCACGTCCATGGCCTTCAGTAGCCATTTCCACCTTCTACCTCTCTTTGACCACGTCCATGGCCTTCAGTAGCCATTTCCACCTTCTACCTGCCCTCCTAGCAAGCCTATGAATTACTCTACATCCATGAACATATCCATCCTCTTTCACAGCTCACTCGGTTGTTTTAAATTTTTATTATTGTGCTCATGCAACAACCTTCTCACAGAGCGTCGGTACTTTGCTTTCTTCACTTGCTGACTACAGACAAATTCTTATTTTTGATACCACCTAATGTTATCAGTTCAACTCCTTTCATCATCTCTCCTTTGTCTGTTGTCTGTAAGCAAGGCTCGGTCTTCTGATTACCTCTATTGCCTACAGAAATCAATTATCTGCTTTGATACCACCTGATGCAACCCCCCTCCCCTTCGGGGTTCTGTGACCTCTTGGTCTCTGGATTGTTCCAAGTGTCGAGTCAGATTGACTCTGTGGTCTCCTGAATGAACCCATAAATTATACACAAGCCCCTTTTCTTCCTTTGGCACAAATCCTGTGATACCCGCACCTTTTGTCTGCGCATTCTAGCACTCTTCAGTTCACAGGTGTTAGCTCCTATTTATTATCCCCTTCCTTCATACGACCCTAGGTTGTTCCCTTGTGCTAATGCACGATTTCCTTCATACGACCCTAGGTTGTTCCCTTGTGCTAATGCACGATTGCGGGCGCAGGCAAGAGTGGTTTTAGACCAACCTGTTTTTCGCCCCGCAATCCTCCTCCAGCTACCACGTATCTCCCTTCCAAAACCATGGTTGAAATTGTGGCTCACTCAAGGATTATTATCGTCTGAGCATGTCCTGGCCCCGTAATCCTTCTCGATCGTCGATTTCACGATCCTTTGGCCCTGCCTATGATCGACAACTATTATTGATCTTCGTTCCTCTATTCTTTCCTCCTTCCACGCGTCTCCACAAATCTCTATGATATGCCAACACATAGTCCTATTTGAATCAATGACTCTTGTTGATTCCTCCTTTCCGGCCTCCGGGAGTTTTCAATTGTCAAACTCCACTCTCCTCCACGTGACAATATTCTAGAGTGGAAGCTATGTTGCCACCT
>CBVK0103073605.1:0-10374 GCA_900067695.1 Picea abies | reverse complement strand
GGAAGATCAATAATGTGATCATGATCTTCTTAACTACTCTTAAATCTCATGGAGCATCAAGGAAGAGAAAAAAATCACACATTATCTCAACTTGATACTTAACAAAAAACAAAATAAACAAAATAAACCAAAAACCCACACTAATCAAAGTTTTCATATTTCAATTTATGTGATGTGGGTAGTAAGTTACATTCATATTTGCAAAGAAAGACTGAATTTTAAGCAAAAGTAAAGTATGGAATTCAAATTTAAATGCACAAATACAATCTGAAATATAAATTTTCTGCATCAAAGAATTCATTATAATTCATAACTAACCTTAGGATTTCCAAACTGACAGCCCCGAATTCAGGATTGTCATTGTACATGGACATGGTCGAATACGACCCTATCCATGTATAGGGAAATGCTCGAATTTGGGCTTGTCCCTGTACATGGATAGGGCCATATTCGACCCTGTCATCCCATTCGATAAGAATATGATACCTCTACTTTTCTGTGTCTGATATGTTCTAGGTGTTGTTGTTTTCGTTGGTTGGTTGGTTGGCTACTTGTTTGTATTTGTTTTTCATTTGCATGAATAATAGTAACAATTTAAACTAATACTAACTATTTAAATCACAAAATTTAAAATTATTTTAAACTAAATGCCCACAACACCAATGTTTGCCTGCCCTCAGCACCAACGTCGACCTTAATATGGCCCTATCCATGTATAGGGACGAGCCCGAATTCAGTCTTGTCTTTGTACATGGATAGGGCCATATTCTTCCCTATCCATGTATAGGGACAGACCCAAATTCATTCATGTCCCTGTACATGGACTTGGCCATATTCGACCATGTCCATGTATAGGGACAGACCCGAATTCTAGCATGTCCCTGTACATGGACAGGGCCAAATTCAACCTTGTCATCCCATTCTATAAGCATATGATACCTCTACTTGTCTGTGTCTGATGTCTCTATTTGATATGGTCTAGGTGTTGTGTCTATGTTTTTACTCTATTGTGTTTACATGCGATTGTATTCATAAATTATTAATTTATAGGAGATATTATCTCCATCCTATACTATTCATATTGTTGAAAAACAAGTTTGGTTTGTACATGGATGTAGCCTCCCAAATATATAGGAAAGGATTAGATTTATATATTTTTTATTCAATTGAATTTATTTTGGACATAAAGTAACATATTAAAATGGGACAGTATTATTGTTTAGAGTGCATGGATGTCGCCTCCTAAAAATATATGGGCCATGATTGCATTCATATAAATAGATTAACATATAAACTGAATTTTCTAAAAAATAACAATAAACTTTTCCCTTGCATAAACATATATATAATTAATTCCAAAACCAAATCTCTAATTGAGATTAAACTGATTTAAATATAAACTGAATTTTATAAACAATAACAGTAAACTCTTCTAGTACTTAAACATATATAAAATTAATGCCAAAACCAAAAATCTATTTGAGATTAAACTGTTTAAAATATAAACTGATTACACTATGACTGTGACGTAACAATATTTACTCTTTGGAGGTATAAATCTAGTAATGTAAGGTATAATTTGGGCATGTCTCTGTACATGGACAATGACATATTCATCTATGTCCATGTAAAGGGCCATATTCCTCTCTGTACATGGAGAGGTCCTAATATTCGGGCCTATCCCTATACATGTATAGGGACGAATACGGCTCTATCAATAGTATAACACTATAAATTTTAAAATCTAAAATCTAATCTAACAATTTTATATGAAGACTAACTATTATACAATTTAATAATCTAACTATTATACAATTTTATACAATTATACAAAGATTATTAAATATAAAAATTTAATAATCTAACAATTATACAATTTTATACGAAGACTAACTATTATACAATTTTAAATCTAACAATTTAATACTAGGACTAATAATAGTAAGACTAACTATTTAATACTAACTATCTAACCATATTCAGGCCTTTCCTTGTACATGGACAGGGCCGAATATGGCCCTATCCATTTATAGGGACATGCCTGAATTCAAGCCCGTCCTTGTACATGGACATGGCCATATTCAGCCATGTCCATGTACAGGGATAGACCCAAATTCGAGCTTGTCCCTGTACATGGATAGGGCCATATTCCCATTGTTCAACATGATCACACTGGTTATGATTCCTCCTTGTATATATTATCCATAATACATATGAGTTTATACATGTAGTAAGATGAGGTATTCCACTTGGTATATATGTAAGAGCTTATAGTTAAGCTAATTGTTATATCGTATCAATAAATGTCAATGTAAGTATAGAACATATGATATAAGTAAAACAACTTGCTAATCATGTCCAATATGTGAGTAATGAAAGGGTATGACATATTCAATAATAGATCTCCAAGTTATAACAAATTAAGTATTCTATCCTCTATGTTTCCCTAATTACAGAGCTATGTTGAATAAGCAGAGATAGTAACAAGAGTTGTTGACTTATTATAATACAAGCTAGTAACATGATATAAGCACCAATATTCCCCTAATGTAGATAATCACTTAGCATGTTTCCATTACTTAACTAAGATATGAAAATCTAATCATATTAGCTTACACAAGTATTGACAATGAGCATACACCTTATACTATAAACATATGGGATTATATATGTGGTGCAAGCAGAGTAAAGTAAGCATGAAAGTTGACAAGGTTCTAGATATGGTGGTTATAGAATACAAGCTTCATAATTATAAGTGATGTTATACGTTGTATTTATAATGTTCATTAGGGAATTGATGCTATTCATTCGATGTTAATAAAACAAGCTTAAACAATGTACATGCACAGGGCTGAATATGACCCTGTCAACACTCTTAATACTATAAAATTTAAACGTTAAATTCTAAAATTTAAAATTAACTATAAAATTACTTGGATCGAATGCATACTAGCTTACACAAGTATTGAAAATGAGCATACACCTTATACTGTAAACATATGGGATTATATATGTGTTGCAAGCAGAGTAAAGTAAGCATGAAAGTTGACAAGGTTCTAGATATGGTGGTTATAGTTATACAATACACGCTTCATAACTACATGAATGATTTTATACGTTGTATTTATAATGTTCATTAGGGAATTGGTGCTATTCATTCTATGTTAATAACACAATCTTAAACAATGCACATGGACAGGTCTGAATACGGCCCTATCAACACTCTTAATACTATAAAATTTAAATGCTAAAATCTAAAATTTAAAAGTAACTTGTAAAATTAACTGTAAAGGTTTTCTCGGCCAAAATATTATTTTGGATGAAATATCTTTTGGTCAAAAATACGTTACTGGATGAAAAAAATCCATCCAAATAAAATTGTACATGAAAATCGAGGACGTCGTCATGGCACCATTCGATTTGACGTTCAAAGGTTCGATCGAAACATGTTTTGGCCAAAAAAATACGACTTTCAGCGAAAAAATGTATTAGTTCAGCCCAAAAAAGGTCTCTTAGAATTTTGGAGACTCGATTCTCACAAAAGTGTTACCCACCTTCATGATTTTACCCTGTTATGAGTCACTAATGATTTTGGCAACCTCTTTTTATTTTGATTTTATAGTTTCTTCAAGCTCTAAAATTTGTTCCCTTAGTAACTTGTTTTGTTTTTTAGATTTTCTTAGTTCTTCAATTGCGCAAATAAATTCTTCCTTGAGATTCACTTATTCTTCATCTTCTGAATGATTATCATCTTGAGTTTTCAGTCCCATAAATAGAAGCTCTAGCTCCTCTTCTTCACTTTCTTCAGATAAGCTATTGTCTTCTTGGGTAAATAAAGTTTTCTTCTTCTTGTAGAACATCCTTTTATCTTTGGTTTTTCTCTTCTTTTGATCTTTGAAAGTTATTTCATCATCACTTTCCTCCTACTTAGGATAGGGACATTTATTGGAAAAGTGTCCAATTTTGCCACAACTGAAACATATTAGAGGAAACTTTCCTTTGTATTTCCTAGTCTCTCTCTTGATTTTCTTCATGAAGTTGGAAACTTTTTCATCAGATATATCTGATAACTCTCCATTGGTCTTTTGCTCCTGCTTATTCTTTGTTTTAGATGCCTTAAAGTTTGTTTCTCCTTTAGATGGTTTTTCCCTCCCTATCCTCATCTCATATTCTGTAATAATTCCATGGAGCTCATATACTGCAATTTTTTCAAGTTTTGCTTTATCTTCAATTGTAAAAATCTTGGCATCATACCTCATAGGTAAGGACCTTAAGATATGTTTACAATAGGTTTGTATGAGAGTTCTTCTCCTGCTTCTTTAATTGAATTAATTACCTCATCTACTCTATGAAGGTATTCAACAATGTTCTCCTCTTCTTTCATCTTCAATTTTTATAACTGATCTCTGTAGGTTTGTAGTTTAGCTTCCTTGACTTTGCTATCTCCTTCATATATAACCTCCAGTTTATCCCATATCTCCTTAGTTGACTTAGAATGCATTACCTTCACAAATATGGGATTTTTTAATCCTCCTATAACGGAATTGACTACTCTTGAGTTGTCAATGCAAATATTCTTTCCTACAGTATCTATGGGTGGAGTAGCTGGTGCAGTGTAACAATTTTCTACAGATTGCCAAACATCAAAACCAAGAGCCAAAAGGTATCTTTAAATTCTTATATTCTAGAGAGAATAATCATCTCCTTTAAACAATGGTTTTTTGTTGGAAGACATTCCCTCTTACTGATCCATTTATTTCAAGATCTACCTTCTAGTGATTAGATTGTGTTGAAGGCACTAGCTCTGATATCAATTCTTGGAAATAATGAGGGGGGGTTGGTGAACCAGTATTACCTTTCTAAACAATTAGTAATTACTTTGTTATTTTGATTGTCACAATAGATCATCAATGGACTTGTATTTAAAAAATAAATTATATAGATCAAGAATTACAAAGTTTATAAATATTAATCTGTGATTGTGAAGGACACTAATCCTTTTTAGAGCACCAACTCTTGGAGACACAAATCCCCTTCTTCAGGGAACTAACCCTAGGAAACACCAACTCCCTTGTTTTAGGGCACCAACCCTAGGAAGCACCAACTCCCTTGTTTTAGGGCACCAACCCTAGGAGGAACCAACTCCCTTATTTTACACTTAATAAAGGATATGAATCCTTCCTTTCTCCTCCCTTCCACCCTCACTACATAAGTATCTTCGATTTTCCTTTTTCGACTCATCTTTTTCTTTTTATCTTTTGATGTGGATTGCAGAGACACTTTTCTTTCACCATACCTTTCTATTTATATTGTATTCCAAAAGGTATGACATTGAACCATTGTATCTTTTAATAATGAACTAGTTCACCCTTTCATTTAATTAATTCTAAGTATTTTTTCATTAAGCCTTTTATTTCTTTATTCATAATGATCATGATTCAACTCTTATTTAATCATGACTATGTATCTCGATTAATTAGTCTACAAATCTTGAATTGTTGTGAATTTGAATCTTAATAAATACATGCTCCCTTCAATCCAAAATTCATGTGACCGATGTCTATATCCATGCACTTATCCTTGTATGTGATTTAATCAGGATTGTTGATTTTTGGATTCAAATTCTACAGATAGACACTTTTATCCTTCCACCCTTATTCTTCTACATGGGACCATATTCAAATGTTCGAGGGA
This sequence comes from Picea abies, assembly GCA_900067695.1. Lineage (NCBI taxonomy): Eukaryota > Viridiplantae > Streptophyta > Pinopsida > Pinales > Pinaceae > Picea > Picea abies. The sequence goes on along the minus strand of CBVK0103073605.1, from coordinate 4,680 downwards.
TTATTTATATCTAGGCCCTTTTCACTCCTTATTAGATTCTTTACCTTATCACATGACCAGTGATGGAACCAGGTTCTCTGGTACTTCGACTTCGATATTTCCGACCTTTGTAGTCTTCCAACTCCCCTGGAGTAAATTTCACCGAAGTGCAGTTACTCTATTAACTAGTGGACCGGATGATTGATATTTAATATTTCATTGAATGGATGTTCCTGGCTTATCCAGAGGGTTAAAAAAAACAACGATCATGACTTAATCAAGAGTTGATATCTATGGTCCATGCTCTTTCAACATAGTGGAGCTTTAACACTTGGTCCTCGCACGATTGAATGGTCCAGGGGAATCTTCGTTATCCGAAACTCATTCTTGATAGGGTGACTAGCGAGACTTTGGTGATTTTAGGACTCTGGGATATTGTGGCTACTTTCTACATCCCTCTATTTATTGTTGAAGTGCCAAATAGATATACCATTGTAGACCTTCAACTGTTGAAGTGCCAAATAGATATACCATTCCTCTATTTATTAACTCCAGGGATCCAAAGTTTGGGATTTCTTAGTTACATTCACGAGTTAGGAATAATTGTATAAATGTGGGAATAGACCCACTTTGAATAGACTCTTCAAACTTTGTATACACTCTAGAACTCTTTTTGGAGAAAATACTTGGTTAATGAACATTAAAAAACCCTGAGGGACAATTTTTGAAAGAGAGAAGAACTTGGATGTGTTTTTGTTTTTCTGTGAACTATTTCAAGCAGAATGTATGTTGCTCAAATGGGTTGTAAAGACATGTTTGCTTATAAACCAATCTAATGCAATCTACGACACTCTTGAATTTGTTTTATTCTTTCTTATATTCTATATGTCCTGAGCATATGAGTTGTTAATGTATGCAGAAATAAAGTTTAGAATTTTGTTTATGTATTTGCATGCATATGTTCTAACTCTGTATCTCCATTACAACTATCTAAGTGAGGTGTATCTCCATTACAACTATCTAAGTGAGGTTTTAAGATAAGTTTAGTCTCATTTACAACTCATTTGGTTGCGATAATTTGCTCCTAAGTAGGATATGATAAAATATATTAGAAGTAGATTAGATTTCTTTTCATATGTAGTCTTCATGTGCATCTTTACATTACATAACCATCTATCTTCACCCTCATAACGAGTAATGGCAGTTGGGCGAGAATCCAAATGGATCTCCTAAACCAAATGGTGCATAGTCTCATTGAAACTTTGTATTGAAACTTTGTATTGAGGAGCACTCCTTACTCTTGTGGGTAATTCGACAAGGTGAACACATCCATAAAGTTATACATATGATTTCATAAGAAAAACATTTGGTTTATATATTTATTAATATTATTTCATATTTTCATATAAAATACATATAATTTTAATATAAATTTATTTATTTGATTCTAATGTTATGAAAATCCAATTTCAATTAGAAATTAAACTTATAAAAAATATATAAAATAATACTTATATATTATAATTACGCATCATTATATACAAAATATGTATATAACATGTAAAGATGAATAACAATATAGCATAAGTGCAATGCATGTTTGAACTAGAATGCATAAATATTGAGGTTCTAATGGATTCCATAGTCCAAAAACAAGCATACTAAGTGGTGTGACAGACGTTATTATGAAGACGATGGACCACAATAGTTTGGTCTGAAACGTCGAAAAACATAAACCCTATGCCATGGATCCTAAAGAACTCTCTGAATTAGACAAAATGATGAAACAAAATAAAAATAATAATGATCCAAGTTCTTCTTCTCTCAAGTTTTCATTCTAGATTTTCAACGCTATGGCTTTCAGATAATTCAGATTCTTCTTCGCTGCCGGATAATTCAGATTCGTCTTCGTTTGTATCGGATGATTCCGGGTAGTTATTGATGTCTCCGACGTCATTGTAGAATTTGTTAGACCACACGCAACAAATTCCGTTTTCATTTCCTGTGAAAATCTCGTGCGTCCTTTCATCATATGCAAATCCTCGGATTTCATATTTCAATGCTGCCTTTCTGATTTCAGAACAATTCGGAATATCCACACTAATCTTTTCCAAACATTTTCCGCTAAGAATGCTGCTAACATTAATCGTGTACAAATATCCATCCGTCGAGCAAACTGAAATGACTATATCCTGTGAATTTGTAATGACCGCTGATAAAACTCGACTTCAACAATCGGTGGTCTGCAAGTGTGACCAAAATATCACCTTGTAGGTTACAAACGTGAACCCTTTTAGAATATTATCTTTTCCAAACATTTTCCGCTAAGAATGCTGCTAACATTAATCGTGTACAAATTTCCATCCGTCGAGCAAACTGAAATGACCATATCCTGTGAATTTGTAATGTAAGAACCGCTGATAAAACTCGACGTCAACAATCGGTGGTCTGCAAGTGTGACCAAAATATCACCTTGTAGGTTACAAACGTGAACCCTTTTAGAATATTGGTCGTAGCAGATGAACTTGTGCATTTTATCTAGATAATAAGGCTCCGAGGCTGCTCGAATATTTGTTTTCTTTAATACAATAGGGTTTTCAGAACTTATGTCTACCACTTCCATCCCCAAACTATCTTGTTGCACAAGTATTCTATCACTGCCACAGGGTGTAATGAATCTTGTCCAAAATCCGTGATCCAGGGGAAGAATAAATTGTTTAAGCAGTTTTCCATTGTGTTTGGAATAAATTCTCATTGCAAATCCTTCCCAGACCATCTCATATATCACCATGTCTGTATTTCCTGGATTTCTAAATTTAGCATATGAACCTTCCGCTGAGCCACCTATATCTGGTATTGTAAACAGGTGAGTGTAATTTTTTAATTCAAAAACCTTGAACTTTCCCTCCGCCGAATTATGAATGATACCCCTACAATTTGGAATATCAAAATCACAATATTTTATGATGGATTCTCCCGGAAAAAGCTCCTTGGAGTCTATCGTAGTTGGTCCAGCTTCTATGGATGGAATTTTAAGTCTTAGAATCCTAAATTGGGACAGCATTTCTAATGGATCCTCGAACATAACTATTATTAATGAATAATTATGGTTGTTGTAACAGACAGACTTGATATTCATCGGCGTTTGGAAGAATAGGAGGTTGCCATTATCCCGAGTATAACCCGAGATTTCATCTCTGTCTCGTCTTAATGGAATAATAGCAGTTGGGTTATTAATAACCCATATTGTGTGGTCAGCTATGACCAAATCTATAATAGCCCAACCAATCTCATCAAAGCCCCTGTAAAAGGTATGCAAATGATAATCCCGATAAATATTGAGCAGCTTTCTGTTAATGCCCAACTCTCGCTCATGGAAGCGGTGGAAGAGATTCATGGATGATGAGTATCTCTGTACCGTCTTTTCTTCTGGTTGTTGTTGAGTAGAGGAGGTAGATGTCCCATTGGCAGCTTCTTCATTTTCTGGTTGTTGTTGAGCAGAGGAGGTAGATGTCAATTTGGAGGCAGCTTCTTCATTTTCTGGTTGCTGTTCAGCTTGGTTTTTCAATTGGGCAGCTTCTTCATTTTCCTCCCTTGGCCTCTTATTGTCTGTCATGACTTGAGCTTCTTCATCTCCTCCCCATGGCCTCTTCTGGTTTAACTGCTCTGCCATGGCTTGTTTAACAATATAGCAAATAACAACTGTCCAATAATGCACCAATCGCAGTGATAGAAAATGTAATGCACTTCATATACAAATCGAATGAAGATTAATGCTTGACTTTGTTTTAAATATATATGAATCTTCTCGACCTTTGTCCACCTCAAAGGTGGTCAATGCACTTTGTCGGCTTGGTGACATGCCTTTATTTAATTGGTCGGTTTCATTGATCAAAAGTATAAAGTATTTATAAATATGTTATTGATTAATACAATAATATTTTACATATCATCAATAAATGATTTTTCATGTTCTTTAAATAGACATGACCGAAAAACTATATATCTTAAATCATATATCAACTGTAATTAATATTAATAAGATATTTTGTGTAAAACATGACTATGATTCGATTAAAAAAGTAGAAAAACATGATATAACTTAACGTTATATTAAAACAAGTTGAACTTAACTTAATTCCTAGTGTCAAAATATCTTAATATCTTGGTGCTTAGGAATAAGTTGGAGAAATTGAAGGATTTACAAAGTGGAAAAATGAAAAGGAATGGGGCATTACAGTCTATTTCTTTTTAATGAAAATTCTTGAACACTTAACATAGACCAAAGTTTTAAGAACTTGACTTATGTGAGGATCTTCATGAAAATGTCAGCAACTTGATAATAAGGCTTAGAGGCTCCTCGGATATTTGTTTTCTTTAATACACTAGGGTTTTCAGAACTTATGTCTACTACATCCATCCCCAAACTATGTTGTTGCACAAGTATTCTATCACTTCCACATGGTGCAATGAATTCTGTCCAATATCCATGATACCAAGGAAGAATAAATTGTTTAAGTGGTTTTCCATTGCGTTTGGAATAAATTCTCAATAATAATAATAATAATAATCTATTTTTAAGGTCACGGCCAAGCCACACCAAATTGGTGTATGAGATCCCCTTGTTTCTGGGACAAGGGACCCTCCTCCACCCAACAATTTGACTGGTAAAGTCTACAAAGGTATACATACCCTACCCCC
>CBVK0103073587.1:0-15110 GCA_900067695.1 Picea abies | reverse complement strand
TTTCAGTGCATGTCCCCGACAAGGTCCGAGTATAGAAAATTGGGTCTCGAGCTTGTCTCTCTTGAGGAAAATTTCTCTTGCACACCCAAGAAACCCTCCATGGTGGAATAAAAGAAAAACAATAGAGAAGAAGATTCTATTAATTTGTTTCTTGAGCAAGCTCTCATGCAACAGAGAGAAGAAATGATGGAGAATTTTTCCCACATCATCGAGCAACCACTTTGGAGGCACCTCGCCTTTCAAGGTACAAGTTAATTTTTATATTCCCATATTTGAAGGACAGATAGATGCAGATTCCCTAGACAAATGGTTAAATTTGTTAGAAGGTTATTTCTTTGTTCACAATTCTTCCGACAGATAAAAGATCATCTTCATGATCCTTAAGGCTCTCCGTCATGTCAAACATTGGTGGGAAACTTACTGGGAGAAAAGTTCCATAGAAGAGTCTAGAATATATGGGGTCGATCCCACTTGCGATTTTTTTTTGGATGTGGTAAAGGAAAAATATTACCATGTTGGCAACTATGAGGACCAATACATGATATGGACCACAATGCGGCAAGAGTGGGGCCAAGTAGTGTTGGAGTTCACCAATACCTTCCATAACTTGTCCACCAAGCTAGGTATCAAATACTTTGAGCGACATATGGTTATGAAATACTATGGGGCTCTACACAGATACATCCAAACTGAAATGGATTTTTTGAACATCTCATCACTACGTGTTGCTTATCAATATTTTTTTTAAATCGAGAAGAAATTTAAGCACCAAAACAAATGGGAGTTTGAGTCTACAAATCCTCAACAACCAAAGTATGATAAAGACGGCTCTAACAAATAGCCTCTCGAAAACTAGTCCAAGCCACAGGAAAAGAAGGGTCATAGGAAGATGAAGAAGGATATTAGAAAACTGTGCAATTTCCACAAAATCCCCTGGAAAAACATTGATGAATGTCGCTCAAAACAGTCATTGGTGGCTGAGATCAAAGACAAGGAGCCAAACCCTGATTCAAAATCTGATTCTAAAAATATTGGTAAAAGACAGATCATCAACATAGATCCCACTGCTATTGTCGCGACCGCAATAATTTAACTAGAAGAAACAACATATCCTGAAGAGGGGGAGCACCTTTTTCATTCACAAATGTAGGTGAATGGGACCCCACTACAATTTATTGTTGATAGCGGAATCTAGAAGAACCTCATCTCAATAGAGGTCGTCAAACAGTTGGGATTGTCAACAACACCACACCCACAGCCATACGACATCAGATGGTTTCGCTAGGAATGAGATCTTCATATCAGCCAAAAATGTCTATTGTCATACAGCATCTAGCCCTTCAAGGATGAGGTATTATGTGATTTTTCCCCACTGGATGTCTGTGATGTTCTCTTAGGCCAACCATATATGTGTAAATGCCATGTTGTTTATGAGTCTCTACGTCGCAGTGTCATTGTTTCTCTGGGGGGTCATCTCTACAGAATACTAGAGGTATTTCAAACTATAGTCCCAACTAAACAATGTGGCGAGGTAGTATCTCATACTACAAAATTTAACTTCTTCACAATCTGTTCAAAAGGTAAACAAAAGGACACTACAACCACTACAGCCTCGCCCCAAGCACCTTCTATCCAATAGAAGCAGGTCGACAAGGTTGCAGCAAAGCATAAATAATCCTTCTAGATACCGTACTCTCATGTAGCTCCACTATTTAAACAGACTCAACCTTGCCAACAATAGTTTTTTGATAGCCTTCCACAAACCAAGCAACGTGACGTCTCCAGCAAGGTAATAAACCCATTCAACAAATGCTTCCCCCTCTCCTTTGGGAAATCAACGCAATGGAGAACATTGCTTCCTAAGGAGGGAGGATTGATCCAGGTGGATATTAGTGGCTACCCACATATTCCATGGGATTGAAAAATAGTTTTCCATCTTGGTAGTTTTTTAGCAGTTTTTCGGGTTCCAAACTTTTGCGGCCATTTTGACGCCCTAAACGATGTTTTTTGGGAATTTTGAGCCTAGGTGACTGCTCTAGGTACTTAATTGGGCCAGTCAAAATTCATTTTTCTCGGTTAGACCTTTCCAACGGTATATCGAGCATCCCAAACGGAGATTGCATGCAAATTTTATGCCCCCGGGAAGTTAATGTATCAACTACCCCCATCGGGGCCCACAAACATTTTTTCTTTTTATCTTCCGGGGTTAGGGTTTTTGGATTTAGCTTATGTTAAAAAGTCCTTTGGAGCCTCATTGTAAGAATAATATTCTTGCTAATGATATTAGTCATCACATCTCTTCTCAAATATAAGCTGCCACCATTCTAGCAAGTCTTTCACTCTATATTTTTATAGTCTTTGTACATTTCTTTCATTTATAGAAATCGTGTATTATTGTATTTCTCTATTTCTGGCAATATTTATGTGTATTTCATTGTAGTATGGTTTATTTCATTTCGTTCTAAAAAATAATCCAGATCAAGGAGATCGGTGTATCCTATAGGTTGGTGCCTACAAACATTTATAACCTTAGGTCGGTGCCTACAAATTTATAAAAAAAGAATTTTATTTGGTTTTCTCCCAAAAGGGTTTCCACATTAAATATTGTGTCTTCTAGTTTTTACTTCTACGTTATTGCTTCATTATGGTTTATGAATGTCAAAAATAAAAATTTATCCTTATATTTATTCACCCCCGCCACCCCTCTTAGTATAAGTGTGTGCTCAACAATTGGTATCAAAGATGGTTCCTTCAAAAATAGTATAACCATTGGAAGGTAGATCTCGGGAACACGCATGGCCAGTCAAGAAGGTTTCTCTACAAACATGGCTATGTTGTTTGACATAAAAAACTATGGCTTCTGAAGTATAAGGATATAAACATATCTAATGGCCCTTAGTTTTGATATTTGGAAATCGGTCATGACTAGCTATACAACCCCAACAACTCCACCAATAGATATGGATCGTAAAAGGGATAGTGTAAATGATGCAAAATCCATGAATGTCATCTTGACTGGACTCTCGGAATCAAATTTTGTCAAAGTAATACACTACATATTAGTGAAAGAAATTTGGGACAATATTCAAAACATCCATGAAGGAAATGGCAAGGTCAATAAGGATAAGCTCCAAACTCATATAATATAGTTCGAGAGTCTGAATATGAAAGATGAAGAAAATTTTCCAGTCTATCTCCTCCATGTGGAATAAATTGTAAACGTCATCAAAGGACTTGGTGAAATATTTGGAAAACCAATGATTCTTCAAAAGGTGCTCAGGTCACTCCCTTTACTATTTGATTCCAAAGTTTTTGTCATTGAGGAAATAAAGGATCTGGATAAATTAACAATGGATGAATTGCATGGGATCCTCACAACATATGAAATGAGGATTGAAAATGAAAAACCATCAAAGAAAGAAGAAACTTTCCAAGCCTCAAAGAAGATGAAGAACAAAGAATACAAATCAAGCGATTGTTCCAACTGTGAATCAGACACAGAGGAAGAAATATTTTTGAGAAAATTCAAATAGGGATCTGGAAAATACAAAGGTGAGTTTCCCTTTAAATGCTTTAACTGCAAAAAAGTAGGACATTTTTCTACTAAGTGTCTATATGCGAAAAATGAAAGTAGTAATAATGAATAAGACTATAACATAAAGAGAAAACATCATCAACACAAAAATAACTACAAATAGGGAAAGCATGAAAAGAATAACTCTTATAAGAAGAAAAAGAGCCTCTACTCAAAAGGGGTCAGTGACTCGTCTAAAGAAAGAAGTGAAAGCAGTTCCGATACTGATAGATAAGAAACTATCTTTATGGAAATAGAAAGAAATATTGATGAAGAAAAACAAATGATGGATTTAGAAGAAGAGGAAAATCGTGAAACATATGGAGAAGTGGATCTCGAAGAATAACTCATGTGTTCCTTAAGCGAAATAAACAAGCCAAGGAAAAAGAATTTGAAACAAAAAGAGAAACTACATAAATGTGAAGAAGAGGATCGTGATTCAAAATCTAAAATGTCACAAAGTCTTGAAGAATCGGAAAAGATTATCATAAGCATAAAATTCTAGTTAGAAGAGGAAATAAGGATACAAGAAGTGGTGAGAATACAATTGAAGAAAAAGGAAGAAAATTGCGAAGATCTAGAATCTGAAATTGTTTCCTTACGAAAGGAACTAAAGAAAACAACTATTGTTTTGAAGTTTAAAATTAGTGTTGAAACCTTAGATGATATCATCAATTGTAAAAGGTCTCCATTCATTAAGATTGGTCTTGGATATGATGTTGTTATTTCCTCCCTACCTACACCTAGCCTTGGTACAACCAAAGAATTTGTATTTGTTGCAGGAGGAGGTCAGACTAGTTTTCAAGAAGAGAAACCTACAATTGATTGTGTCAGACAGCTTGAAGAGTTGCATGTTCCTCACATACCATAATTTGAGAATGTTGTTACAGATGACATTGTTGTTGATATGTTGAGTTTTTCTCCTCTTGTAACTGAACCTGACCCTGAGCTTACTTCCTATAATCAACCAACACAAAAATCTATAGCCTATCATCATCCTCACCATAAAAATGGAAAGAATGGAAATCATTCTTTCAAATATTTGCAGAAGATACATGAAAGTTAGAATTGTCGACCAGTGTTGACTACCAGGATAGATTGTGGTTGGATTAATGGATGGTCATGGAATCATTTGACCATATGATTGAGGAATTCACATCATTGTGTCTTATCATTTATACAGTCGTGCAACGTTCCTCTTACTTACTGATGATTTCCTTGGAATTAGTCGATGGAGTATCGACCCGATATGAAAACTAACTGGAGTTTCAATTGAGTAGTCATCAATTGAATTTTGACTGGGTTGTCCATCAACTATAATTTTCAACTTATGAAACACTTGGCTCCCCTTTCGGCTCCCTCTTCTTAAGCCCATCTCCCATGGTTGATGAGTTAATATTTCAAACATGATGAGTAAAGTCTTGGAAGGGAGGAAACAATGAGAGGATTGGTTATTGGTTTCTTGTAAAGCCCTTGTTCAAAACACGTGATAGCTCGGATTTTCTTTAGGTACTCATGGTGGTTAGGAAATTTCAGCAAGAATTTACTTGTGAAACAAAATTGAGGTTCTTTAACAAATTCAAGACACAATGATCTTTCTATAGTTTTTCATGTAGGAACTATGTAATCAAATTTCTACGGGAACTGTGTTCTATAGGACTATATTGGTTGGGTTTCTATAGGATACAATTTTTCTCACAAACTCATGAAAATCCTAACGAATTTGACTATGGATCTACAAAACATAGGAATATTGACAATATCTAAGAATACTTTAACACATGGAGAGTGATTTCTTAGCTATGACGGTTTTAATGGTTACCTGTAATAGCTTGGTTCTTGGAACAACTTCCCTAGCTGAGTTCTTATGATTTCAATGTCTTCCTCACCTGCGAGCCCATTTCCTTGCTTAGCACAACTAGAACTTTGTCTTCCTCACCTGCGAGCCCATTTCCTTGCTTAGCACAACTAGAACTTAGCTATAGATTACCCTCACAATTTCTAAATGGTGATTCAAATTCTTTTTACTCCAAGTTATGACCAATTTTTGGATTAGACTGCTTTCTTGTCACAATTGTTGATCTAATGTTTTAATTATTCCTTAATTCATTCTCACGACTCTTGGAATGATTCTCCACTTGAATCACTTAACTCCACATGGAAATTGAATATTAGAACAAGTTATGTCCACCCCTCCAACTGACAAAACAAGTGAATGTCCTTGTTTACATCACCAAATTATACTTTTATACATGTTTTGACCATATAAAATAAGCATGTATATCATTTCGTGAGGATTAATGAATGTTTAGGAGGAAAGATGAATTTGTTACCTTTGCATGCATATAATTTTGTTTCTATAGGTGGCTTGAGTAATGGCATATTTTCTTGTTTTTCATCATTTGGTAGTTGATTGTTTTCTTTATGATGTTCAGGTCCCCTGCTTGATATTGGTGTTGAAGACATCCTTATCGAGATGGGTGCTACAATTCTATTTTATAGAGAGATATTGAATATTGTTGCTTCCAAGCATTCTAAAGGATAAGAATAATCCTGTAAAACTATATCTTTTTTATGTTGAAAAATTTCTACAGGATACACTTTAGAAATATGATTTTGTTGTCCCAATGGTTGTATTTAATGTAGGAATGGTTGGAGAAGCTTGTGGTGTTGTTTATATTAACAATTGGTTTTTTGATGCTGGTCTTGACCTTTTGATGCAGGAGCATCATTCCAACTCAACCATGCATCAGCAAGCTAGTTCTGCAGTGCACTTGGAGGGAACGGATCCCAAAGACAGACACACCAATCATCCCAAATTTTGAGTTAAATATGAAATTTAAATGCAAATTCAATGTTATTTAAGTCTGTAAGGCTCCAGTAAATATGAACCAATGTCTTTGTACATGCCAAGTGTAGAGTCGCCTTTAATGGATGACAGATAGGAGGATCTAGATCTAATTTAGACTAGATAGAAATTAAATGTAATTTAATGTAGGTAGGTGGAGGAAGGCGGGAGAAGCCCCTCCTTTGTAAAAATATCTTTGTATCGAAAATTCATTACAATTAGTTAGTTGCTAAGGAGAGTAGAAGAGAGAAGAGAGGAAGAATTGAGACTCAATTGCAGTCCAGTCTTGTACACAGTGTAAAACGAATTCAGATATTAATATACAGAGCATATTTCCCTACCTATGAGTTTTCTTTGTATGTTCCATAAGTTTTTTGAATGTTTTTGAATGTTTACTGTGTGCTCATGAATTTTGTGAGTATATAAATGTTTCCTATTGCAGGAGTAGATAAAAATTCTCTATCTGTAGTTTTATGAGTAGTTTTTGTCTCTCATGGTTGTGTAAGGAGTGCACCTTAGAGTTATTAAAGAAATCTAAAAGGAAAGTGAAAGGAGAGTGAGAGAACTCATCCAAGAGTTATGTGAGGAGTGTTCTAGGTGGGCACACCAAAACTATTCTCAAGCTTAGGAGGAACAATTCAAGTGTGCACAGAGTCCCTGCAAGGTGTGCAGAGGTCAAGGATCTTTTAAGGTTCAAATTGTGGAAGGAACACGAGGAGTGCAAGGGAGATTTTCATAATCATTAATTCCCAAGGAAACTTCACGCAAGGAGTGTAGAAGGAAAAAAAAATCCAAGTCTCGAACTACAGGAGAAGCACAAGAATGTGGAGGAGAAAATTCTAGGTTTCAGATTGTAGGAGGAAAGCACAAGGTGTGTGCAGGTGAACTTGTTTCAAGTTCTAAGATCAGGAGGTGCAGCGCGAGCAGTGGCCAAATAGTCTATCTCGTAGAGGAAGAGAACAAAGGTAAATCCTTTGAAAAGTATCAAGAAATCCTTCATCGAAAGGAAATCACAAACAACCGAGGAGGAGGATCTATAGCTATCGTCAGATTAGTTGTCATGAGAAATATGGGTTGTCAGATTGGATTCCAGGCAGAAAGAGGAGTGCGTAGGAAGAGAACAGATCCAAGCACTTGGATCTAAGAACGAGCTATGAAAATCGTCGGAACAAGAAAAGGTGCACGGGGTTTAACTGTGGAATCCCTTCGAACTTCACATATTCAACAGATTTCATGTGTGGAGTGCAGCGAAGGTGAAACTCCTGAAGTCTTGAAGTTCGTAGTGAATTGGGATCGTCCATCAACAAGGACATGGGTCAATGGATTGTTGAGTCTAGAAGACTAGCCATCCAGGAGAAATGGGGAGTTGTGGTGAAATTTTGTCAACTTCCCGAAGCTCCAAAGAGCGGACTGGATCCTCATCGTTGATCGGGAGAGGACACGTAGCGCTAGATCGCGTGGTCTAGAGACTTGGCACTCCAGAGGAACCTAGACAAGAGTTCTTAAAGTGTGAAGACTCCTGAAGATTCAAATCACGAAGTGGATCCCAACTGTTGGCATATGGGGTGTGTGGCGCCAGATCGTGCAGTTCAAAGATTTGGTGCTCTTGAAGACCGAAGGGATAAAGAGCTTTGGTTTGAGAACTCCCAAAGGTCGGATTTAATCTCAACCATTTATTGGAGAAGAATACGTTGAGGAAGATCAATCCTCGGCTAGTTTGGAATTTGGAGGATCGTATAATGCCTCATCATTACGTCAACAAGCATCATATAACAAACAATTTTTTTTCTTTTTTGTTGTGTTAGAAAATACACATCAAATTAATGGAAACATCATCAACACATCATTCACATATATTAATGAAACATAAATTTATGACACAATGCTGACACATCATCACCATGAACCATGACCTGCATAACGATGTATTAACACATTAATTATTAGCATCCCAATGTCCTTGCATTCTACATTAATAAAGACCCATAAAAGTACAAATATTAAACGTTCAATGCATCTTGTAAGGACCATCATCAGATAACACCAAGAAAACATAAGAGAACACAAAAAATCATGAGGATCATAAGGATAACCAAAAGAATCACATAATATACTACCCTCCCAACCTACCCTGCAAGGTTAGGACCTCCAGGACACATAAGCAATGCTCAATCCCAGGTTCCAATTGATTTTAACCATTTAAGGTCTCAAGGCTGACAATTGTTCTGAGGAACAAGGAGGTGTCTACATCCCACTAACACAATCAATCCAAACAACAAGCTAAACATTGAGTATACAATTGAGTATACAATCATGGATCTCTTCAATCCATCAATCCTAACATCAATTAATCAAGGAACAGGAGTAATCATTCGCATAACACAATATAGATCATATCAATCCAAGGCGCAAGCATTTGTCAGTTATTTTCGAGGCGCCAGGCCTAGTCCAAAATGCAGTCATTCAACATAATAAATTTTCATCAAGCGCTAGAAGACTAATATCCAAGACCCTCATTTATTACATAACACCCATTTGTGTAAGACATCTAAAATCTATAACTATCATTTATGACATAAAAACCATTTGCACAAGAAGTCTGAGGACTAAACCAAAAATCCAAATGCGCAAGAAGCCCAAAATCTAACACCATCATTTAATACACATATATAGTATGCACAAAGAGTCTAAACTCAATGAGTCCTATATCCCATTATGGAATTGTGCGCGAGCATTCAACAATCAACTAATACACATTCTTATTCTAATCAACAAATGTTTTTTTTTCGATTTACTTCATTATCACTAGATTGTATTTTCCCAATCCCTGTCACTACTAAGTTGTCATTGTGTTTTTCCACTATTACAAGTTTTATTTGACAATAATATTATTATTCATTTTTTTTCACCAAAAATAATATACCATTTTAGAATTTGATGGTGAAAGTAAAAGTTAGGAGCATAAGTTGATCAAATCGTAGAAGAAAGATTTATTTATAAAATAAGCATACTATCATGAATTAGTTCCAAGTGTGATATACCTATAACCATAATATTAACATCAAAATTTGATAAGGAAGAGATGAGTTGTTTAATTCCATTCATTACTCCCAAGCCAATATTACACAACTAGAAAAAGGTATGATTTTATAGGTATAAATTTTAAACTAAAATATAATTTTAAGATGGAATATAATTTTAAAATATTAAACTGAAATATAAATCATTATGTTTATAATAAAATCTACAATTAAAACAACAAAATTTCATTCCAAGACTTTACTTGAGATTTGGAAGGGAATTTAAGCTGGAAAAGAAAGAGAATTTCGCTGAGGAGAAAAAGGGAATCAAGCAGCGCATTGAAGAGGGATTTCGCTGGCTGAGGAGAAAAAGGGAATCAAGCAGCGCATTGAAGAGGGATTTCGCTGCACAAGCAGTGATTTTCTTAGAAACCCAAGTTAATTTCGTGTTGAGGTGGGAAAAATGACATACATTGAGCTGCGACGTGGATTCACTGCACCTGGCGGAGAAATCACTGGGAAATCCAACGAGTTACTGCCAGAGTAAAGAAAACCAAAATTCTTTGAACTAGGTGGGCGATTTTGCTGCGTCTGGCAGGGAATGCGCTAGGAAATCAGATCAAATTTGTTGAGAAAGAATACATTTTAACATTGGAAGGGACACCCCCAACGATCGTTGGATGGAAGCCAACAATTTCGTTGGGTGATAGCTCAGATGCATGGTGAAAAAGGGCATACCAGAATTCGCAGGGAGAAGGGGGAAAACGTTGGGCAATGATGCTCATGTGCAGGGTGGTTTTACAGGAAAGACATCACATTAACCCAAAGAATGGGAACTCTCAACAAAATCGTAATGACTACTCAGGAATTTTTCACAGCTAAAACTCCACAAGGCGGGACAACAAGATTCTGGAACATCGAGACAAGGATCCGACCCCACAAAATTCTTCTCAATTAAATCCGTAGAGAGAAGGATCGCAAGATCATAAATCTGCAAAGCGAAAATAGACCATTGCGCTATTCACACAGTAGGTAAGGAACTTTAAACAAGGAACTGTGCTTACAGGGAGGAAGTGTATACACAGAAATTGGAGCAGGAACTTAACTAAGGTGCGAACGGATGAGAAATTTTCTAGGTGGTTGGACTTAAATTTTACAGAAGATGATAGTCATCTCTCTATTCAAAATTACCTAAAACAAAAGAAAGACCAGAAATTTCAAGAACAAGGTTGTGCACGTCTGGCCACTAGGATGGATGTTCCCCACAATTTTTTATTATTGGGAATCATTAAAGGATTCATCCCCATATCCCACGTGTTCTGAGCATGTCTAGCAGAAATTAAACCTCTATATTGAGCACCGTAGATTCCCATGGGCGCCCACCTAAATCTCCACTACAAGGAGAGTAATTTACAAAAGGTTTGGCTACAAGTTTTTTGTTTGTAAGTTACTCGAAAGGCGTATACCTATTCACAATGGGCACAATTAATGATCTTTTAACTTTATTTAACCTTAAACTCTAATCTGATGGCTATGCATTGAAGATGCTGGCATTGTCTTAGTTGTCCTCCAAAATCAATGGGTCAGATTTATTATTCATAACTTTCTTGCATTTATCAAGGCATCAGTTAACATGTTTACTTTTTAACATTTACCTAATCACATTAAAAAATTACTGTAAGGATATGTAAATGTCACGTTTAAATGATTAAGTGGGATTAAACCATGCAGCCAAACGTTTCATATTACCACAGACAAATTACGGATTACCACATACGTTTTATATTGGGAGCATGGATTTTCAGCTAATACCTTTCAACATTCTCAACCGCGAATTAGCAGCTGTGCTAATCCATAAATCAACAAAATATCTCAACGGAAACCATTCTTAGCTAAGCCGAAAATAGTAGAATGTTTTTCTTAAATCGGTATCCATTTGAATATTAAAAGATACACGGAAAAATATATGCACACAAACAATAGATCCAAATCATATTGCAATATAATTTGCAGCAAGGATTACAGCTTGCAACAACAGATTCAAAAGTCATATTGCAATACAATGCAATTTATCTTATAGCCAAGACAATTAGCAATAAACCAATTCCTTAGTACATAATGTCGAATACGCTTAATTCGAAAAGTAATTACTCTTAATATCTTACATTACGAACGTGTATAGCATACCACCGGTCAAGATCAACTCCATTACAAAATTAGAATACAACATTTAACCATAATACAATAACGACTAGTCGACGACGAAATTTGAAGATAGCTTCAGTGATGGCGATCCTCCTCACTCCCACTTTCTAGACGTTTACACCTCATCTATACCTCTCAGCCAATGTGAGGGGTACTCTTTTTCCCCCTGAGCCCCCCGAGCCGCAAAAGGGACATGCACACAAATCAAAGAAAATGTAGCTCCCATATCACCTCGCAAGGTCGAGCTACCATTCTCAATTCGAGCTAGATATCCCAACTCTCACAAGAAAAATCATTCACAAAAAATCCGACAACATAACTTCGAGCTAGATATCCCAACTCTCACAAGAAAAATCATTCACAAAAAATCCGACAACATAACCTTACGCATACTAGTCATCATCCCTTCCTCCCCCTGCCATTAGTTTTATAGAGTTGTTTTAATGACCACATGTCAATGCACGTTAATTTTTTTTTTTTAATTTTTATTAGGAAATATTCTCCCCCATACACTTGTTACCTGATCCCTTAGTTGCACCAGAAATTCATTTAATTAATTAATTTAATTTCTCAATTTCCCTCACTCACCTAAAAGTGTTCCTAAAAACGCTCCTTGTTGTCCATTTATTCCATCAATTTCCTTTAATCACTGACGCTTTTCTTAAAGATTAGTTGAGTTTTAATTAGGAAAGTTCTCTAAACTAGATTCATTTCTATGTTCCACATTCATTTTTGCATTTAATTTCCCCTTTTTGCTTAATTTCTAATTTAGCAAGTTTTTCACATAAACAACAATTAATTTTAGATAAATTATTTCTCCCTTTAATTCTAAATTTGATATTTTTTTTCTTCATCCCCCCCTTTATTAATTTCTTAATTAATTTTTAGTCCTCATATCCAACTTAGACCTAGGCTTAGAAAGTTCTAAGGGAAAATTTTATAATTAATATGCTTTACTCATACAATATTTATTTTAAGGTTGACGACGTCAAAATAAAATATTATTTTCTAGGCACCTAAGTTCATTGACTCACTAGTGTTAAAATCATGACGTGCCCTTCAAGATACAATACGTGCTCCAAATGTGCCACTCACCTTTATTAATGTTTCATTTATGCGACGTACCCTTCAAGATACACTACATGCTCTTAGGGTGCCACTTGCCTTTTGAGTGATTTTGGTAGTTATCCAACCCTCGGAGTCAATACTCCTTCAGGTGACCTTGTGGGATACTAAGGGAATCTAAGGAATAAGTCACATCTTGTGCGCGCAAGATCAGGATGTTACATATCCAAAGAAGTGTGATGTGAAAACACACAGACTCTCGAAGCCCGAACAATATTTGAGCCATCCAATCTGCCAAGATGTGGTAACAACTGATCATGGTCCTTCGCAAGTTCGCTAGTCTAACGCTCTAGAGGATTGACTGTGTTGGCCGTCTAGAACTCCCAAAGGTCAGAGTCCTGGAGAGGATCATAGTCATCCATTGCAGTGGACGTGTGGACTATCGATTATGGCCCTCCGCGAGTTCGTCGATTCGGCACTCTGGGGGATTTGAGGTGTGGTTCTTTGAAAATCTCTAAATCCCAAAGTTGTGAAGCTAATAGGAGTCGGTGATCTGTGGTAGCACCGAGAATCATCTGATTTGGTTCGGAGTTTGGCTCTCTGGGTGCAGACAGTGTTAGAGTGGGAAGAATCGTCGAAGCCCGAATTCCTGAATTATTTTCCTGTTATAAATTTCAACGAGTGTTGTGGACTGTTGATCATTGTAAATGTTCGGTGCTCCATCGCTTCGACGTTCAGGAGAAACCGAGTATTGTTTTGTTGAAACTCCTGAATCTCGGAAGCTTTGAAGCCCCGAATTCTTCAGAGGTTGGATTTTTTATCCCACAGTCCCTTGTAGGACTTTGATGGTTCCTTAGGGTCCCAAATTGAAGCTTTTTCATTCGGGAAAAAGTGCACAAGGCATGTGTAAAGTGTTCTAAGGGCTCAACAGGAGCTTGTGAGCTGAGTCAGCTCCTGATTTTGATCAATCATAGACCAGAAGTTCGCGTGGACCCTCGAGAGTGGATGGGGGTATGCATCACCTTTGAATGGTTGTCATTGTTTGTAGAAATGGTCTTGTAGGTTGATCCTATAGAATCTTGTAGGATGATCCTGTAGAAATCTGTAGGATAACCTTGTAGGTTGTTTTTATTCAAACAAAGGATAAAATGAAAATGTTGAGTATGGAAAGTGGTATTAATGAATGAGAAAAGGAAAGAAAAATGATTTATGAATGAAAATGATGGAAAGTGTTATGTATGGAAGTTGAAAGAAAATAATTTGAAAATTATTGCTGTCCTTTATTGAATTGTTGTTGATTTCTTTCTTGTGCAGATGGTTATAGAAAATGATTTTTTGGGTACATGCAAAACAAAACATTAGTATTTTAAAATATTTGTTCTTTTTTCTTCTCTCTTTTTTTTCTCAAGGAAGAAGTTCCATTATTGATTTTCACCAATACCCTACCTCATCAAGCCTCTAGGAGGTTTTATTTATAAGGATTGTTCTTTATTCCTCAGATATGAGAATGTCTTCATTAGAGGGTTTCACCCACAGATCTAGCCTGGATTCCTTGGGGAGGTTTTCATCCAACTATTTTACTCTCTTTTTTATACTTCTTATTTTTCATATCTCAATAATCCGATGGATTGAGAGCATATTTGCTATCAATCACATCCATATTTTGTGTATTTACTATTGTTGTGAACTCTTCCCCTATCATTGGCTTCCTGTACTTTGATCCTAAATCCACATAATAACAAGGGAATTCTTTCTTCATCAATGGTTTTGATCTATATTGAACCATTATCATAGCATTTTTCAATGGTGTAAGGCCCTAACCATTTGGTCATTAGTTTCTCTTTGAAGTCTTTGAATCTTGAATCATATAAGACAACTTGTTATGCTTGATTTTATTGTCATGCCAAAATTTTCTCTTTTGCTACACTACTTTAGTGTTAAATAGTGCTTGCATTTTGAACTCATCTAAGGCATTTAGTTAACTCAATATTTCTCTTTTTGGTGATGGTAAATCCATGTCTAATTTATCTACCATCCTTAATGTATGGTATTCAAATTCAATAGGGAACATGGATTTCTTACCATAGACTAACTCAAAGGATGTGAGCCTAGTGGTAGTCTTCCATGTGATGGTGTATTCCCATGTTGCTTCTATGAGTTTCTTTGACCAATTTTTCTTGTTCATGCTCACTATTTTGGTGAGGATGTTCTCCATCTCTCAGTTGGTGACTTCGGCCTGTCCATGAGCTTATGGAGGGTAGGGTGTTCATATCCTATGATGAATTGATCTGGATTATTTTCGGCATGAAATGATAACGGAGATATAATAAAGAAATGCACAGAGATATCGTGTATATCTAGTAATATAACATAAATATATCAGAGATGCAACCATAAA
>CBVK0103073578.1:0-13813 GCA_900067695.1 Picea abies | reverse complement strand
CGCAACTTTCCTAAGTTGTTTCTTCCTTTTCATTGGACTAGTACCTATATGAATTTAGTGATCATGGGAGATCAGATTGTACTCCATGGTATACAAATATCTTCACATTGGTTTTTAGACTACTTCTACTGGGCCTTGTTCATGACTATGACAACTATTGGAATGTAACTGCATTTGTGTTTTCCTATTCATGGCCACGAAAACTTGTTTGGCATATTTTTCACATGGATCTCCAGTGTAATTTTATTGGCAGCCATGTATGAAAATTCAGTGCAGAATGTAATGAGAAACTGAGTTCATCCAGTTGGTTCCCTACCACTCCTATTCTGGATTATTTATAATGTATTTTGACCATCACAGATACTACTCTAACCTCACACATTAGGGGGCATCTGTTAGGGAAATATTTTCCTCACCCTATGAAATATTGTAGAGAGGGCCTTATTCCATTTTCCTATGCAGAGTTATCTTCCCTATTACTAAAATCTAGAGACAAAAATACACATTTTTCCACTTGTACGCATCTTGCACACTATAAAACAAGCATATATGCAGGTTGATCCACTACAGGCTGCGTACATCAGGATTTGTGCCAGCAAATGAAAATTAAATGTCAGGTTTTCATGTCATGACATGATATCTATGATCCTTGGCCATCCATACACTGGAAATGTTCTGACTCGGCCTTTTAGTTCCATTTTGAAAGCTATAAATGGGCCAATTCCAAGCTATGTAAAAGGGAGAAAGAATTCAAATTTGAGAGAAAACTTACTCTGGAGAAATTATTTACTTCATATTGAGTCTGCCTCCCTTTGTCCTTTAAGTCTAAACACAGTGTTTAACCCCCAATCTGTTCACATATTGATGGAGAACCTCATTGCCTCCCTTCTATGAGCTTTCCTTTGGTGGAGTATTGAAGTGGTGGAGGCCCAGCTAGAAGGAAATTGGTTTCTCGGTTCCGAACCGTTCCGACATGAAAGTCTATAATATTTTCACTTCTAACGATCATTTATTAATAGAAATACTCTCTTCCCATCCAATTAATATCTTGCAAATATATGAGTTATTATCCATGGGCGTATTTGTTATTTATATTGATGGATTATGATATCTAATGTGCTAACCCTTTATATTATCACTATATGCTTATTTTTCTTGTTTCTTGAGAACTTGTTGCACGTATATATATCTTTGGGTCGAAGTGCTCAATGGTGGACATCATCAAACATCTAGATGAGGTAGGCCTTTTTATTATCTCACTTGCATATTAGTTTATATAGCGTGTTGTTGGGATATAGTTTATTTCTGTAGTCATTTCCATCTGTTGTCGTTCACCCTATCCATAGAGAGATTTTCCTCATAACAAGGGTCTCGTACTAGGACAGATAATGCCTTTGGTGAGGAATTCTTGAACAATTTTCTCAATTTCGTTTTTCTCAGAAAAGGGATGATGATAGGGATGAACATTGGGAGGAATATTGTTGGGGACAAGAGGAATGGAATGATCATGAACACCACGAGAAGGAGGAAGTTCCCAGAGAGTGGAAAAAACAACTTGATGTTTGGAGAGGATGGATTGGAGGTCTTACGACACAGAGGGTTTCTTAGTGGTGTGAATGGAGTGGAGTTGTGGAATAATGATGAAATGAACTTTTTGGAAGATTTTTTCCATGCAATGGGAACTGATGATCTCAAGGGAACCTGTTTTGATTCCTTAGAACTTATATTGTTGGCTCTCCTAGTTAAATTTCATGGTTAATTCCTTAAAATCGATGAGAATGGGGCCCAAAGTCCTTAACCATTTGGAACTCAACACAATGTCACAACCACCCATGTCAATAGAAAACATATGAGATTTCATGTGGTGCTGACCATTTTTGGGATGCACGTTTTCACAACAACCCCACATTTCGTTGACCCTCCATTGGCAATCATGATTTGAAAATTATTGAATGCACCGAAATAACAATTAGTTTCTTGGGTAATGCGGTGATGAATAAAATTATCAGTGCTTCCACTGTCAACAAGGATGATGACCTTCCGATGATTGATTTAACCAATTAGCTTGAGGCTTTGGGGAGCAGAGTATCCAGTGAGAGCATTAAGGGAAATGACCAGTTCAAATTCAAGATGGTTAGAGGGTGGAGTCATGTCATTGGGTTCAAGTGACTCAGCCATAGGGGGGCCTCGATATTGTCTTTAGAAACATCCTTGGATATGCCCATAAAAAGTGTTTGTTCCTTACACTTCTGCCCAGTAAAATGTTTTTCATCACAATTATGAAAAAATCCATTGAGTTGTCATTCAACCATTTCTACCCTAGTCAACTTCTAGATTCTTAGTGGAGTGGAAGGAGGAGCGGGAGTCACTAGTTTAGGGCGAGAAATAAAGGAGGGTTTATGGTTTGAGAAGAAACAACCTATTGTGCTTCCTTATCTCTTTTAGTAGCTTCCACACAACTCTGAGGTTGATCCATGAGGACATGGGAATAGATCCCATCCTTGAGGCCACTGATAAAACATTCTTGGAAAAAATCATTAGACATGCCCTCTCTGTGGAAAGCCAATCGCTCAAACGTAGTTATAAAGTATTCCATTTTGCCAGATTTTTTTGACTTTGTCAAACAACCTAAATGGTTGGTGTCAATGTCAAAGTGTTCATAAATATCTCCCACAAATTGCGTCCAAGCAACATACCCTTGGTAGGCATTTTTTGTCCATTTCCACCATTCCCAACTTTCTTGATATAGATGGAGAACACCATACCATATTTTGGCCAACTCATCTATAATTCCATAGAAAGAGAAATAATGCTTCATTTGAGTTACTGAGCTAGTGGGATTCGAGCCATCCAATTTTTTGACATCCAAACGTGGAAGGCTTAGGTCATGCTAAAATTCATGAGGCTGAAAAGTCTGTGAATTGGAGGAAGTTTCACCCTCTTAGGGAAAAGGTGGGTCAGAGGTGGTAAGGTCTATAGGGATATTCAACTTGGTGTAGATCATGTTATTGAAGGATGTAACATGGGTAGCGAGGTCCTATTTGATGGTTTCCATTTTATTGTCGATTGAGGAATACATGTTTTTATTGATGCTGGAAATATTGGTACTAAGATGCCTGACTTCTTGTTGGGTCTCTATGAAACTATATGACAAGGAATTGAAGTGGGCTTCCAAGTCTTGGCTACAAGTGTGGGCCATGATGAAGAGAGAAAATGGAAAGGGATGGGTGGGACCACACAAAAAATGAGTTATGGGTGAAGGCAATCATGATGACTAGGGTGACAAGGGGAATCAAATGGGATAAGGCCCAAATAAGAGTGTCAGGTCCATGAGAAAAAAACAATTTCTGAAAAATGATAGGTATGACTATGATGGGGATGAAGAGAGGAATCCAATGGGATAGGGCTCAAATAATGGTGCCAAAAGAATACATATTTTTTTCTTTTTTTCTTATACTCCTACAGAGTTATACTTTGATCTGAAGAAGAATCCAGTGTTGAAATGCCCAAATTCTTAACAGGAAGAAATGTGTAGTAATTTCCTAGCCAAAATGTAGGAGGCACAGTTGTGTGGCAATAGATATTGCCTGTTCTATTTTTCTTTCCATCCCAAGGGTTAGGGTATGGAAGGTGTCTACATACAAGGTTTTTCCCTGTGCTATAGATCTCTGATATACTTGCAGGGTCCAACATTAGTACTTGTCGCAATATCTCAGGGCACAAACTAAGGAGGCTAGATCATTATCTTAGCCGTACTACCCGACTACCCAAGTACTAGAGAGTATCTTTCCAAATGTTTTTCTTGGTGGCACTATAATAGTGAGGTGACTGATCAATCTATCCATGGAGGGATTTAGGAGATCTAGGTCGATCTGTATACAAGTGTTTTCTGATGTGCTACAACTCGAACAAGTACCAACTAGGGTTACAAGGGTGGTCAAAATATCTGCGCTTAAGTACCACTTGTATTTCCTTCATGTATTACTCCCCGAGCATGGTTTTATGTGCATAAGGACATATCTATGTATCTTTAAGATGCCTGAATACATCTCTACCCTGAAAACAAATAACCCACAATTTTCTACCCAGGAAAGTGCTCTGATACCACTTCTAATATTCCATATATAATATAGTATGCAGAACATAAATATTTAGAAAGCAATGGCAGAACAATACTAATGTAACCAAATCAATATCAAAATAATACCAAAATAACACCAAAAAGAGCACCTTTATTACTGATAGCAATTTTTTCTTGCCTCTTCGAGGGGGAAAACTCCAGCAGAGCAGAGCTTTATTACAATAATCTCCAAGAAAAAACTTCTCATGCCCTCTACTCCTATTTATACTAAATCTATCTATCTAAAAGAACAATCTAGAGGAAGATCCTTCTAGAAGCGAAAGCTTCTGTTAGAAAAGAACAATCTAGAGGAAGATCCTTCTAGAAGCGAAAGCTTCTGTTAGGTCTTCTTACATTTGACTTATTCTTTCTTATTGTTAGGCCTTATTAATATTGGACTTTATTTCATGGAAATATATTATTCTACCTATTTGTGGCGTTAGGGAGGTTAGGTACCTAACACCAATAGTCATCAAGTTATGCTTCAATTGAGGAACAAATCACACATCAAAAATAAACATTTTCTCCCCCCTTTTGGTTAGAATATTGATGTTTCATTTTCCCATAACTGAAACTTTGTTATCAATCCCCAATGTGACATCTAATTTTACACTTTCATCCAAACTAGAAAAAATTTCTAGATTTTCCGGTTGTATGACTGATACAACCTCGGTCTAAAAATAGTATATCCTTCTCATTTTCTCATGGAGTGTTGCAAGCTAAGAACATACTACCCCGATTTTGGTTTTCTTTGATAAAATTTGCATTTTGTTGCCTAGAGTCATATTGTTTCTTTCTACATTCATTTAAGTAATGATCATATTTCTTAAAATAGTGACATTGAATTGAATATTTATCATACCTTTGGTCTTGAGGTTGATTTTGAGTTGAGATTTCATTGTTGTCTCTTCAACTTGAGTGTCTACTTGTGTTTGA
The DNA here is from genome assembly GCA_900067695.1 of Picea abies. Lineage (NCBI taxonomy): Eukaryota > Viridiplantae > Streptophyta > Pinopsida > Pinales > Pinaceae > Picea > Picea abies. Next base: position 8,757 of record CBVK0103073578.1, on the reverse strand, counting down.
TGGGTTGGTTCTTCCACCTCTATTTGAGTTTCTACCTCTACCTCTAAAATTCGCTCTTCCCCTGCCTCTACCATGGATGATTGAGAATTGTGTCTTGGAAGCATGATCGAAAGCTGAATTTGTTGACTGCTTAGTCCATGTTCATAAGAAATGAGAGATGCATGTAGCTCAACAACTAAAAGTTGTGAAAGATTTGTTTTCTCATATATGACCATCACAATTGATTCAAATCTTGTAGGAAAACTTCTTAAAATATTTTCAACCACTCTCTTGTCTTCAAAAGTTTCACCATGTGATCTAATTTGGTTTACCAGTCCAATGATTTGAGTAAAGAATGAGTCTATTGTATCTGATTCTTTCATGTATATGGTCTCAAAATCACTTCTTATCATTTGTAGCTTAGTTTTATTCACCTTGGTCATTCCTTGGTATGTTATTTGAAGAATATCCCATGCTTGTTTTGACTTTGTTGTTGTAGCAATCCTAGGAAAAATGCTCTCATGCACTCCTTGAAATATATAAAAGACATCTTTTGAATTTTTTTTCTTGTTATCCTTCAATGAATCCTTTTGTCCTTAATATAATGCATTATCTGTTGTTGCATCTGCTAGTTCTGGGTAACCATTCTCAACAAGATCCCTTATGTCTTGAGAACAAAACAATGTTTTCATTGTGATTTCCCAATAATAATAATCTTTCCCATTGAACTGAGGAATTTGTGGGTTTGTCAAACTTGTAATTGGAGGTGCCATTGTTAAGTGTAAACAACTTGCTAGATAATTCTTACCTCCTCAATTTTTTTGAAAAAACTTCAATTTTACTGACCTTGGCTCTGATACTAGGTGAAGGGAAGAGGCAGAGGGTACTAGAAAACAAAAGATAAAAAAAAAGATAGCATACATAAAAGATAAGAAGAGAGAGTAAAGATTCATACATTAAAATATTACATATTGTTCTAAAGTTACTCTGTCTTCTTGTCATATAGCCCAACAAAAATAAAAAATAAAATATTAATTGCAATTAACTTGTACATTTAAGATAGTCATGTATACATTGAGTAGAGGAAAAGATAAAATGGAAAGATTTGAAGAAAATAAATTTTTTTGTGCTTGAAATGACTGACAAAGCATGTTGACAAGATGAGAGAGAGGAAATGTCTACTAAGAAGTAAATGTGGAAGTATTTTGTAGAATTCCATGATGGTTGGAACTTGGCACCATATATGAAAATCTATAAATTTAAGTACTTGTAGATTACACAATAAGAAAATTGGATAGAAGACATCACAAATTTCACATGAATAATATTTATATTGTTTAAACAAGTCAATATACAATACACACACACACACACACACACACACACACATATAATTGGATTCATATCCAATTAATTTCAAACATGGACATATAGGTTGATAGAATCTCTCAACAACCTCCAACCAACCTCTAAACTCAACACACAACATTAATGGAAGCATTATCTCCAACACCCCCCTTTAATGCTTACATTACAAATACAAACACACAAGAATAACATGTAATTGATGTTCGTCGTTTCACACCACCCATCAACATATAACAAAATGTACACATAATCAAACTAATGTGCGATAGCCCCGACCTTGCCACAAGATGGTCACGAGTTTGATTATGCGTACATTTTGTTATATGTTGATGGGTCTGTTACAGGTTATCCTTGTGTGTTTGTATATTTGTGAAGAGGTCAATTGTTTAGTCGACTTCTGAATATATTAAGTATTCATATTGATACTCTTCTACATAAATAACGGATAAACGAAATCAAAATATGAAAGTATTTCCATAAAATGATTCAGTAATTGACAACTTTTTTTTTTGTGGAAACCCAGATGAGCCGAGTATGTTAATATCGTTGATCTTCACATGACCCATATAACATAATGTACACATAATCAAACTAGTGACCATCTTCCGCTGCTACCGCACACACCAGCTTGAGTTATGTTAACTTGTTCTTTAATTGGTCCTGCATCATTTGATTTTTGCACATTACATTTAAACACTACATACATTTAAACAAGATCACACATAAAATAGCAAACCAACAACTGCAATTGACCTGGATCTGAAAGGGAAGAAAGACATCGGAAACAAATATACCCACGAACAGATTGCATGTCAAGAAAGAGTAGGAAGGCGTTCTCCCTATTTGTGGACTCTGAGCAATGCAACAGCGCTCTGCTGATCTAATATAGACGCAATTTCTTCCGACGTGACCTGCAATTTCATCTCTAGATACCTAGAATCTCTGACTAAAATTTAGCAGAAAATTATCTTAAATATTGGATTATTTATATTTATATTAAAATTTAGCAGAAAATTATCTTAAATATTGGATTATTTATATTTATATTTTGGATATTTTAAAGTTATTTAAAATTTTGAGTTTTCTGAATTTATCATAATTGATAGAGAGGAATGTAAAAAACCGCTTCTTTTACCTAGAATCTCTGACGAAAATTTAGCAGAAAATTATCTTAAATATTGGATTATTTATATTTATATTTTGGATATTTTAAAATTATTTAAAATTTTGAGTTCTCTGAATTTATCATAATTGATAGAGAGGATGATCATAATTAGTTGTTATATGCCAACATAGATTGACTTATCGTTATTATTTAAAAAAATAGTTGTTATATGCAAACATAGATTGACTTATCGTTATTATTTTAAAAAAAATTGTAATGATTAGCTAATAGTTGGTTGTTATTATGATATATTTTAATTTGAATTAAAAAAATAGTTGTTATCATGATATATTTTAATTTGAATTAAAGAAATTTTTTAATTCAAAAAGTTCTTAACTAAGTAGAAGTATTTTTAGGTCTTACCATTAATAAAAAAAGAAAATCAATATCCCTTTGAGTGATTGCTGAAATTATCGTTAGATATACTTTTTAGTTTTGGTGAAGTATTTTTAAGTCTTACCATTAAAAAAAATCTGTGATTGCTGACATTACCGTTAGATATACATTTTAGTATCACTTCATGTATAAGACTAAATACTAATACTACCATAACTGTTATGGTCCCTTTTACTGAAGAAGTAACAGCATGATGTTATCTGAGACTACACTTTTTAGTATCACTTCATGTATAAGACTAAATACTACCATCTCTGTTATAGTAGCTCTTACTGAGAAGTAATAACATGATGTTATATGAGACTATTCACTACATATAGTAATGTGGTCTTTTTATATTATATCTTTTCCGTTAAAATATCTTTTGATCCAATACTTAGAGAGACGGCTTTTTATTTCAGCGCTATGATAAGAACATTTGTTATAAGATATCTGACCACAGGTTTGGCAAATCAATGTGGCATAAACATTTTGCTTAAAAGTAAGGTAGTTAGAAATTATAATATTTTCTATTGTCATTTCCATTAATTTATTTTATATTTTTAATTTAAAATATTAAAATAATTTTAATATCTTTACAATTTAAGTAGAATTTGTTATTTTTATGTTTTATTTTAATTTTTAATTTGAAATATTAAAACAATTTTAATATCTTCAACATTAAGTAGAATTTGTCATTTTTATGTTTTATCTTTATTTTTGAAGTTCAAACAATAACTTTCTAAAAATTTATATTATTATATATTATTAATAAAAAAAAATTAAAATCTAAATTAAATACTAATACGTGAAGTTGTAAGGAAGCAAGTCCATCTCTGATATTATAATATTATATATTATTAATAAAATTGTAATACTTTTAAAATTTAAATAAAATACTAATCATTTCTAATCAAAGTTGCAAGGAATCAAGTCCATGTCTTATATTGTTGTCTCATGTTTTGTGCTCTTTGTAGATTAGTGGCGATTGAAATTGAAAGAATGATATACAAGTCCACAAGCAAATTGAAAGATGAAATTGGTTGATCTTAAAAGGTGAAATATTGTGATCTAAGTTAGAAATACATGGTGGAATAGTAACATTTCCGAAGTAGATAAGTAGAGGGTTTTGTGTTCCAATATTTTTTGGTATTTTTGAGTATTTATTAAGTTGTTGGATTATAGTGGTAGTTAATAGGTTTGATCTAAGGCTTAGTTCAAATCAAACCTACTAATTATTTATTTTGATGATTAAAAACAAATCCATTAAATTGTTTGGCTTAAACTTGAATGAGAAAGAGTCAATGAGCCTAATCTACTTTTGGTCAACAATGTTAGTTTTTTGGCTCATAGTTTTGGTAGCCCATGGTATTGTGCTCATGGATTGCATGTAATGAAGTCTATTTAAATAAATATTTGAGATTTCCATTGTAGCTAATAGAGTCAATGAGTCAAATCTAAATCAGGTCAACACTAGTAGTTTTCTAGTTTATTTTAGCTTATAATTTTGGCAGCTCGTGGTATTGTGCCCATGGATTGCATGTAATGAATTCCATTTAAATAAACACTTGATATTTCCATTGTAAGATGCCTTTAGTTTGACTTAGATTGGTCAATCTGAACAAAGCTAGTAGATCCTTTAAATGTTGGCTTTCTATTAAAATTTTCAAAATAAATCATATATCCTTACTATTTTATTTGTATCTATCTTATACTATTAATTTTTCCATGACTTTTAACAACATAATCTTGAAAATGAATTTTCAACACAAATGAATTTTCCCCTGAATTTTAACAACATAAGTCTAGCCTCCCTGATATGCATTTCAAATTCAACACAAATGATTCATTAAATCTCAAATAGCTTCCCACTTGAGGTTGGGAGAATTTGAATAAAATGGTAGTTATCCATCATTAAATCTAAAATACCTTCCATCTTCATCAAGTGGGGAGAGTTTGAATAAAATAGTGGTTATTGTAAATTTTAACCTTGTATAATATTCACTGCAAATAGTAAAAGAATAGAAAATATATAATGGCAAATACAAATATTACACAGAGATTTTTCTCCTAGAAACTCACACTGTGAAAACCAACATATTCTATATTCATTCATTGTGTTATATTGTTTACAATACAATATACATATAGGCCAACGGCATCCAAAACCCTAACCCAAGGACCTGGATTAGTCGACAACCCTAATTCCTTAACTAGAAATAGAAAACCATCAACAAAGAAACAATGTGCCGAAAAAACACCGAAATATGTGACATGTTTCTCGAGTCAGAATTTGTTTTCTTAGGGGCTTGTAGCCCCCCCACAAACCCCCTTGCGCATCCGATGCACGCTGAGACACTACTACTCATGCAAAGAATATAACACATACCCAATAGATATCAATGAAAGAGAATGATCATAATGTCTATGCGTATTTTTTAAATAAAAACATATTTGTGGTTTTTTGTACATATAAAACTATGTAGTTTTATTAGAATAAAAGTGATTAATTAAATTTAAACAATACTTAAATGACGAAATGATCTCAATTAATTCATATCATGTAGATATCTTTGTAAGAGTTGAAGTAATATCATGTATCTATTTTTGTGATTAAAAAACAAATTGCATTTAACAATTTATTATTAATTTACATTTACTTTACATATGAGTTTTTAAGTTTAAGATTTGGTTTCATCACTAACCCCACTAATCAATTTAAAAAAAATCAAATTAATCATGGTTTCACCTTAACTCTATTAATTAATTAAAAAAAAAATTAAAATTTAAATAAAATATTGTTTTTCTTATTTTTTCTTAGACATATTCATATTCAATAGATTTAGCTTTTGAAGTTTTAGTTGTTTTTCTGTTTTCCATGTAACAGCTTTATGTTTCCATGTGTGTTACATAAAACTCAAACTTTTCAAGTTTTAGTTCCTTCTTATGGTTTCTATTTAACACCTTTGTATATGTTTCCATGTGTTACACAAAACTCAAACTTTGGAATATTGTCATAGTCACATTTTTTTGAAAAAGTACTTTGTTAGTTTAGTGGATGACTTTTTTTTTATCTTATTAGTCTCTCCCATAAAGACTATATAAATCGGTTTTCATTCTGCATGGATATCAACGCTAAAGCTTATAAGTTTAAACCATTTTTAAGTTGACGTTTTTACCTAAGTTATAAGAAGAAACTCATACAATTTATGCTTTAGCCTAAGTTTGAATGGGACGATGTGTTATTTACTATATGAATATGCTTGCGGAATTTATATCAATCTGGAAGACAATACAAGATGTTTTAACCTAAGCTTCTTTTCTGGAAGACAATACAAGATGTTTTAACCTAAGCTTCTTTTTTATTTTAAGTTTGAAGTTTGAGGTTTTCTTTGGCTTCATAACTAGGTTGTTTTGACATCTGTCAACTAGTTGCTACATGTTCTACATCTTTTCCTTCCTCATCTTATGCTACATGTTCCATGTCATATCCTTCTTTAATGTAGGAGCATTGTTGGCAAGCTTGCAGAGGTGGGACCACCCAACACGTGAGAGTTCCTTCAGAGCTTCAACGTGAGTAGTCACAAACGATTTTGGGATCCGCCTCCACACATTGTCAAAATTCACTTTCAGAGGCACGCTTGAACTGGTGCCGGGTTTTTCCCTTTGAAGCAAGTTTTTAAAATTGTAAACAGAGCAGAAGTTTCCACTTCAGCTCTAGAATACGACTAGACTAAGATAGCGTAGGATAAGGTTTAGAGTAGGCAAGTAGCAGGAAAAACCCTAGGAACATTTTGAGTTATGAAAAAGTGTGTAAGCCCAGTTAGCGACAGGTAGAGGAGGGAGAGAAATTGATCTGTGAGAGAACTGGGAGTGAGTAGAAATTGATCTGTGAGAGAGAGGAATGAGGAGAGAGAGGGAATGGGGGTTAGATAGAGGAAAAGAGGGCAAGTTGGGGAGAGAGGGAGGGAGATACAGTGAGCGAGAGAGAGTGAGGTTTATATGCTAGAGGTAAATAGATAAAGGTGGTAGATATGGATTGATTGAGAGGGTGGGAGAGGAAGACCAATAAGGGGGTAGAGAGAGAGCTGGGAGAGAGATTGTAAATTTAGGAGAGAGAGGAGAGATAGTGGGAGGGAAGGGGGGAGAGGGAGAGAGGAGGGGCGGGGGAGAGATATTGTGTGTGAGAGTACATATATATATTTGTTCCATCATACATAATCTAGGGCATGTCAAACACTGATTGTGGACAATACAAAATCAAGGAAATTAAACATTTTGTGCTTGTTATTGGGTTGTAAATGGCCAACAAAAACAATCTAATATTGAAGAACATACAAATAGATAAGTGTTATAGTAATACACAATCTATGCCAATCTCATAAGAAAAATACATGAGCATGGATTTTTGATAATATAAAATCAAACAATGGGATATCTTAGAGAGACATGAGAAAACCTAGCAATCAAATCAAATCAAATCATAAAAAGGGTAAGAAATGTGAAAGACAAAATGATTCAAAAACGAATTAAGAAAAAAATTCAAAGAAGGATAAATATTCCATATAAATAATATCGAATCCACTAAAATATTATTCTTATATTAAAATAAAAAAACTAGAATCAGCGTACCATAATCATTATAAACCATGTGAAATCATTATTAAATCGTAGGTGAATGTTCATATCCATAAAATATCATTATTAAAAAAGAGGTATAGGCATGGTGCACTTAGGGCTTCGGTGTGGAGGGGGTTAAGGGTAGAGTATAGGTTATTCCTAGGCTTAGATGGACCTAGTGGGGTCCAGGTCATGGTTTAGGTCAAGCTCTAGGTCATGATCTAGGTCTAGTTCATGGTCTAGGCCATGGTCATGTTCATGGTCATGGTATAGGTCTAGGTCATGGTCTAGGTCTAGTTCCAAGTATATGTTGTGGTCTAGGTCTAGCTCTAAGTATTTTTGGATTTTACTGTTGTTCAATTACATTCAATTTATTTACAAATCTACATGAACTGAAGCATAAACCATGAACAATAGTAACAGTAATAACCAAGATCACAATACAAATAACCATGCAAAGATACACAAGTACAATAGATTCATATATATTATTACAATGATGAGAGTTCTATATATAGAGATCATATGATGACCATCCATGAAAGGATGTGTCCATTTGATAATAAATAACTACTTACTTACTATATTTATTTATACCTTGTATTATAAATATCATCTTGATGATACCTAACACGCAGAAAGCACCTCAAGCACCTTGAGTCCATATTATTCTTTGTCATGATCAAGGAAGGATTGCACATGGTCCCATTTACCACAAGTACACCTTTGTGATAAATCCATCTTATCTCCCTTGGTTTTCATCCCAATATAGGAGAAGGTCTTCCTGAGGATTACTCGGGACATTGTATAAAAAGGTTTGTCACACATGGAACTCCCATGTGGACTTCTAGAGGCTACTCCCTCTAGGAATACTAGGGTCAACTCCCCATAGTGTGTGTCGTCAAGGTCAAATCCCTTGACATGTCCTCATGTGCTCTCCACAAGGGATGTTGGGATATAAGACCAAACCCACTTATCCCTTCTTAGATAAGTTTCCTAATAGATCAACTCAACTCAATCATAGAGGAGTACAATATGGAGAATGTCTCAGAAAGATGTAAACATCAACTCTCCCTCTCAGCGAGGGAGTGTTGGAACAGGGGTAGACCCAGGGTTCAGTTCCAAGAGCGCACCAATAAGACCTAACTACTAGCCCTTTCGGCAACACCTGCGAAGCAGATGCAGTCTCACTCGAAGTAGTTATGAGGGGGTTGCAGGACAAAGATGTCTACAACCAAGGGGAATATCAA
>CBVK0103073540.1:0-35980 GCA_900067695.1 Picea abies | reverse complement strand
TCTAGGTTTTTTGGCTTTATGATAAGTATTAAATACTTCAAAAGTTTTTATGGCTTTATGTTAATGTTCTATTAATTCTTAATCTAACATAGTTTTATGCTAATGTTCTATTATTTTTAGTTACACTAGTTTACGCCACTTTAGGTAGAACTATATGGAACCTTTAGTTGTATTCTTACATTTTTATTATTCAACAAATTCATTGACAAATAATCTCTTCAATTATCACTTTACAAAACCTTGTTTTTTTTAAATCATGTACAAGTTTTGTGCCTTTATGATAAGTATTAAATACTTTAAAATTTTTTGTGGCTTTACGATAAGTATTAAATACTTTAAAAGTTTGTGACTTGTTCTTAAGGATATATCTTTTTACCTTTATAAAATAACCATCTATGAAGGTTACAATGTACCTTTCTCTTCTAAGTGAATTAATTGGCTTAGGAACATATATAAGAGTGGAGAACATCCATTAGGTTGTCTCCCATGTTGTTTTCCCTCATGTTGTTTTCCCTCACTCTTGCTTAAGGTCTCAATGTTGGGTATAATGTGTAGGAGTACTTTCTTATGTCACTTTAGGCCTTTGAGCCAATACTCGAGTCAAAGGGGGTACATTTACTTATCCTAAAGTATGTGTGCTAGTCTATTGTCCTAAAACATTTTTTTTCAATGAAGATTCGATTGGATTTATTGTAGAGGTGAATGATGCATGAAAACTATCTCTACAACTATGATGATGATTTTAAGTTTTCTTTATAAATGGTAAAATGGATAACACTTAGAGACTTTTGAAAGTAGTGTTCACTAACTCAATGCAAAAGGTGCCTTAATCATGACTGTGTATTCTCAATATATAGTGCTAGAAAATAAACATGCATCATAAGAAGAAACAACATACTAATTTCTTATTTATCAAGTTCATTTAACACAAAAAATCAAATGGGAAAGAAAAGCTTAGATTGATTGATTGATTGATTCAACACAAATTATAAGAAAAATTTGGAATTAAACATACATAACTTTCTTGAATTTCTTTATTTCACAAGTCACAATATGCCTAGTCGTGATTAAATAATAAATTCAATAGTTCTTTGAAATACAATAAAGGCACCAAATCAATACAATATAATCTTAGTCCTAGGACTTTTATCACTTATTTCCAAAATCTAGGGCTTATAATGGTGCTTACATAAGAGAAAAGAATGAGAAAAGAAGGAATATAGAGGTAATGTGACTAATCCTCCCGGCATGGGGTCGGGGAACAACACAAAATGATGGAAATTATCTCTCTCCCAAAATTTCAGCAGTCTGGTAGTATTAATATTCCTGATCCTTTGTTTTTCCATGAAGGGATGCTTAATATTAATATTAATGTCGACAGGCCTGTTATTTCTATGTTGGCACAAGGGCAGACCCAATGTTCAATGATTCAATAATGCACCAACAAAACCCTAACTACCATCCCTTTCGACAACACCTGTGAAGTAGATGAAGTCTCACTCGAGGTAGAGGCAGGGGGGTTGTAGGAATGAGGTGTCTACAACTAAGATGGGACATAGATCTATGATTACAACACTTAACAGAGCACTTAGCCAACAATACGCATTAGATTTTGAGTCTCATTCACATCGAAGATTAACCCTTATTATAGATCAACACAGTAACAATCAAGATCAAGCACTTAAAATCACTTAGCACACAACATTAGCTCAAATCTAGCATTCATTTATATTTTCTAACATTAAGCACTAAGAAACAACATCAAATGCATTCATTATACATAATAAATACAGTACTAAGCATAATCCACATCGCACAAAGCACAACAAGACACAGGATATACGTGGTTCACCCCAGTGTGGGGCTACGTCCACCAACTTCTTCTTCTTCTTTATTAGTCTGCAATATTCTTACATTAGGTCTCTCCTATGAAAAAATACACAGATCCCACTCCACAAAGGACAGGAGATCTGCATGCTACATTCTAGATCCTCCTTCCCAAAATCAGGTCAAGGCACAGGGCCAACTCCTTAGTAGCATAGAGCCCTACTTTACACAATCTGTCTGCACAAAGAAACTTACAACCTCTTGCACTAAGTCAGCATTAACACTTACAACCTATGGTGTACATATCTCACCTATAACCAACCAACCATTCTTACATCGCTTAGCTACTTATTTATACATTTACAAAAAGGCCTAAACATGGGTAAACCCATGGGCCGACATCCCATAACCCGTTACATAAACCCTAGTAAACCCTTTGCTGGGTCCTCAAGTCCGAAAAATGAGTGAGATCCCGTGATCTTTGCTCTGCTTGGGTGCTACATCTTCATCCAACCTGTCGAAGTCCCAAAAGTGGTCAAACACGACCAATATTTCCTCAAAACTTGTTAAAGGGCCAACATGCCAGATCTGAAGTCTTCTGAAGTCTTCTATGGGTGGATCAATGCCAGATCCATAGTAACATGCCTGTCGAGCCACAGATACCCTCCATGGTAGAAAAACAAGATGATTTTAATGCAAGCGTTAACTTCCTAATGTCGGACAAACTGAGGAATATTCATCACGTTCAGGATCATTTACTGCACCAAAACCTTAATCCATGGTTGGGAGAATATGCGCAGCTTCTTCCCAATCATCCTCATCAAGTATCTATGGGGCGCAAGCATGGCGTAGTTCTTTCTATCACCTAGGTTAAAGTTGATGTTCTTCAAGGAAGGTATCTGTCCTGACTGAGGTCTAGCTACCTGTATCCCCTTCGATATGTACATAGTGATCAACGTATACTCGAAGTCATGTGGGATACTATTGCAATTAACCGTGCTAGTCAAAGGCAGTATGTACTCTAGCAAGACTGACAAGATCTGCTTCACATTAGCCAGATCGTCGTGGTGCTTGCTTCCCTTCTTAGTAGCACGGATAGAACAACGTCCAGTCGAGGGGGATGATTGCAATCCGCCAAACGATGATGCCTATATTCCTATAGACATAACTCTCTCAACCATGAGCTCCACAAGAATCTCTTCCACAGACTTCTTTAATGCACTAAGTTCTCCCAACATTCACACTTGTAACTGAATAGAGAGGGTAGGCGAACAGAAAAGCGAGGTAATAAAATGGACTGCAAGGTCTAGAAAGCACAGCGTGATACAATGGATTCTCTATTAGCTTGGATATTCAAGGGTGGAAAAAATTTGTCCTGACGCAGTGTCTGACGGGTTAAATAAGCAAGTGTCATAACAGATTCCTCCAACATGTAGGGATGCATCCATCAATGTGAATCCGTCCGTTGTGGCACAATCTCAACGGTCCATTTTCTCATAACTACGTTTTCTAGTTATTCTGGGGTGTCATTCTAATGGCCGGGGCACCTCCAACGATCATATTGCTTTGCTGTAGAGAATTCCCATTCCACATGGTTCTGCTGTTCCGACAAGGTTCAAGGCCTACAAGCCTATCTCCTACGAAGTCTTCTATGGAACTTCCTGTAGTTTTTCTAATTTGGCTTTCTTCTTACTGAGATTTCTTGTCTTCTTTCCTGTGATCTAAGTCTCTGGATTCCTCTTTCCATTCTTATTCTTATCTTCTCCTGGTGAGGGGTCTTCGCACTGCTGATGTTCTCTTACAGATTCTGAGGTTAATGTCCCTTCTCTTACTATTTCCGGGGTGACTATGCTTTTTTATTTCATGTACAGGTTCTTCAAGCCGTCCTATGTTCTTTCAACTTTGAAAGCTAATTCCTTGGCCCTCTTTTTCTTCGACTTATCCTCTTGTTCTTCTATTAGTCTCTCTATTTTTATAGCTATGAGGTCCCTTAGTTCTTTCTTTTTCTGTTCTGTAGTTTCCTCCTCTGCTTTCCTTCTAATTTGATCCTTCTCAATCCAAGTCTTACCTAATAAAAGTGGAAAAAGCGGCGCTATCCTCAACAAACCTAATAACTTAAAAGTCCTCTTCTGTCGATGTTTCATGAGAAATCACAGGTATATTAGTAACTCTTCCACATAGGGTTATCATTTTTCCTTTAAACAAGCCTATCCTTCCCAATGAAGGTATCATAGCAGGCTTTCCCAAAATATCCCAAGTGCTTTTTGGCATAATATTCACATGTGTTCATTCATCCAATACACAGTCTATGTCGAAGTCTTCTATTCTTGTAACTATGCATTGTTTTTCTTTCAAGATCTCTGGTAAAATGATGTTTCCGTGATCATCCATTAACTGTATTAACATATTCTGAGCTTTCTCTAATTCTTTCTCTTTCTGATTCTTAGTCTCTTGTCTCTCTTTGGAATTTTCTTGTCTCATGTTCATCTTTTCAACTTTATCAATCATCCTTGGGAAATCCTCAACCTCATGACCAATAGCTTTACAACAAAGACAACTAGGACCTGTACTAGGGAATTTCTTAGCAAGATGTTCTAGTCATCTGCAATTATAACACAGTGTCAATCCTCTATTTCTTTTAAATGAGCTCCAGCCTTTCCTGTACTACACACTGAGATCACAGTGTTGGACCTGTAATCTGCAAAACTTCTTTCTAGGTTCCTGCATCCACTTATTAGTCCAAAAATTCTTTCTATGCATAGGAATAACATATCTTTCTCTATTTCTATCAGATTTATTCTGATCATCTCTTTCTTCTAACTATGCCCTAGTTTCCAGACTAGGACAAAATCTATCAAACATACCTATATTCATACTTTTGAAGAAAAAATTTCCACTTATCTTACCCTTACCAGAGCACAAGGATTTAAGATATTACCTCTTTTCTTAGCATAGAGCTTCACAAGTCAAGTAGAATACTGTGCATTACAACAACAGATCTACGCACAGAGCTTCCTCTTTTCTTCAGTTCCCAACAATCACAGTTTCAGGTCCAGACAACATAACCAATTGTTGGCACAGGGGCAGACCCAGGGTTCAATGCACCAACAAAACCCTAACTACCAAACCTTTCAACAACACCTGGGAAGCAAGTGAAGTCTCACCCGAGGTAGAGGTAGGGGGTGTTGTAGGACTCAGGTGTCTACAACCAAGATGGGACATAGATCTGTGATTATAACACTTAACAGAGCACTTATCCAACAATATGAATTATATTACGAGTCTCATTCACATCACATATTAACCCTTATTATAGATCAACGTAGTAACAATCAAGATCAAGCACTTAAAATGACTTAGCACACAACAATAGCTCAGATCTAGCATTCATTTATCTTTGCTACCATTAAGCACTAAGAAAAAACATCATATACATTCATTATACATAATAACAACAATACTAAGAATAATCCACATCGCACAAAGCACAACAAGACACAAGATATACGTGGTTCACCCCAGCATGGGGCTACGTCCACCAACTTCTTCTTCTTCTTTATTAGTCTACAATATTCTTACATTAGATCGCTCCTGTGCACAAAGCCACAAATCCCAGTCCGCAGAGGATAGGATATCTGTGCATTGCGCACTAGATCCTCCTTTCCAAAATCAGGTCAAGGCACATGGCCAACTCCTTAGTAGCACAGAGCCCTACTTTACACAGTCTGTCTGCACAAAGAAACTTACAACCTCTTGCACTAAGCCAACATTAACACTTACAACCTATGATGCACATAGCCCACCTATCACCAACCAACCACTCTTACATCGCTTAACTACTTATTTATACATTTACAAAAAGGCCTAAACATGGGTAAACCCATGGGCTGACATCCCATAACCCATTACATAAACCCTAGTAAATCCTTTGTTGCATCCTCAAGTCTGCAAAATGAGTGAGATCCCACGATCTTTGCTCTTCCTGGGTGCTCCATCTTCGTCCATCCTATCGAAGTCCCAAGAGTGGTCAAACACAACCAATATTTCCTCGAAACTTGTTCAAGGGACAACATGCTACTACTTGATTCATTCTCACTTGGAGATTAATTTTGTATTTGGGGTTTCCACTATTCGTCAATCTTGTAAAATTAGGGGCACATGTGGGAAGTCTAACAAAAAACAAATTATTATTAGTTTGGTTGCTTTTCCTTAGCATTGCTTCTTCTTTTAGTTTGGAGAGGTGGCTCTACTTGCGATGAAGCCATTGCTCTAGGAAGATAAGAAGGTACTTACTGACCTGATGTTATCTGAGAAAGAGGGTGAATTTCCTAAGGTGGGCCTCTCTAGGGTTCCTTTGAGATATAATCATATATAATACTGAGCAATTAAAATCCATACTAGTTGATTCTTTTACCGCCCCTCAATATTTTGAAAGACTTGTTTAACTCTATTTTATCTATATATTCAATTGGGCATGAGGAGTGGAGAAGACGTGCACTAAGGGTACATGTGATAATAAAAAAATAGAGTTATCTGTGTACATCGTAGAGTGAAGGAATGACCCTTGTGTCCTCCACATGTGTTAGTCCATTTGTTGCTACTTTAATCAACTCCTTTTATTTGTCTAGTGAGTGGAGTCTTAACTAATCATCCCATGGACATGTCTAATTATGATGCTCATGTCAATCATGAATATTTTGATGGATTGATCTCCTCTTAAGGCCTTTTACTTGTGATTTTCTAGCTCATAAATTGTTTTGGTGCATGTACCAACGCCCTTGGAAACATACATTTGATCCATGATCCCTAATAACTCCATTTCATGAGATAAGACATTTTTTAGGACCTTATATATTGTTTCTACTATCTTGTCCCTATTCTCCACTCCCTCTTTTGTATCGTCAAGATACTTTCTTATCTACTTGTGAAGGCCATCAAATTCTAGGTAATATTGTAAGTGATCTCTAAGTTTTGGAATGCCATAAACCACATAACCCCACATTGTACTTTTAATGGTTTTCATAATCACTAATAGATTATCCTCTAAAAAGGTCTATTATTACCAAGGTCATCCTCTAAAAATATCCTTCGTTTTCTAGTGACACTACCTATTTTTTCTTTCATGCCATTTCTTTTGAATTTCTTCTAGCTTTTTCCCTTGCTTCTTGTTACACCTTAGGTTCACCTCAGTGTACCCTATATTTTTTCACCATATATGGACCATCATGTAAGAATATTATGTTCCTTATCGTATCATGATGAGCCAAAAGTGTGCTTGCATCTATGCTCATGTATTGTATTGGACCATGCTTAAATGTTTTATGTATTGGTGGGGGGACTATGTAGTATCTCTAGAACCCATGTGGTTGGTCATGACCCATCATTTTAGTCCCCATTTCAAGATAGGCCTATTATTTTATAGCTATGGTTTACTTCCCCTTGATGATGGTAAATATTCATCATGTTGGTCATTTATGATCTGGGTTGGTATGTAACCATATTGGGGTGGATCTTCTAGGACACATGATCTATTAGCGAAGCTATTAGTCTCTCTTACCCCTTTGTATATGATGTAAAAGTATTACTCTTTGCAAATGTTTTCACACCTATGTATAACACACTTATTCTACTCCTAAGCATGAATCCCTATTTTATGTATTCATCACAATTTGGCCATCTACTATCAGTGATGATATTGAAGATAGCCACTCAATTTCACATCTCGCGAGGTAGTGTCACAATTCTCTAGGTATTACACATATCTCAAGGAATTGGTCACATCCATTGAGACACATTTGGGATACTATTTCATACATGAATATCCTCTACACATGCCATGTTGAAGATTCATGAGTTCCATCCTCCTTTCATCACTTTTGGAGATGTCTTTCACATGATTTGAGGGACGACACACATGTATGGGGTTTATGACAACCATGTGGGTGTTTTCAGTGATAATTTTATTTGGAGAGGCTTATTACTTACCTTGTGGAGCATCTTTGCTTGATTTTAGGGATTCTTCATGCCTTGGAGATTCCTTTTGAGCATTCCTTGAGAACATTTTAAGGACACCATCCAATTTTGAGGCCCTTCTCCACCTTTTCATGAGTTCATTCCACTTGGAGGAGAGGAATTTTGGAGATTTTATTGCTTGGGAGGATTCTTCACCATGTTTTGAGGCCTCCAAATCACTATTTTCTTGGAATGGTGGGATAGAAGAGAAAATCATCCCCTTTCTTTGTCGGATGTCCCTCTCTCATGAGGGTTTTATGTACATGTGACATCCTTTGATTATGTATTGAATTAGTATCCCTTTTTGTGTGGATGAAAAGTCTTATTTCTTGGTATCCTAGGAACTTTTAGGGAAAAATAATTAATAAAGAATGAGAATGATGTAGAAGCCTCCTCTATAAATAGAGGCTCTCCTCTCATTCCAAATGATTATGAATTGTTGGATCATTTGTGACTACAATTAATATAAGATCTTCCTTTTGAGGTTTTGGTGTCCATTCTTGGAGCTTTATATTTCTTGGTCATCTTATTGGTGAATTAAATATTTGCTATGGTGATTCAATACTTCTACTAGCTTTCAAGATCGATCCATTGAGGGGTTACAATACCACTTGGAGAGGAGACGTTCTAGGGTTTGTTGCTTCCCTTTTCTCTTGTTAACTTGGGTAAGCGATTAATCCATTTATTTTTTCTTCCTATTGGTTCATTGGAAAATACTTTTAATTATTTTGTTCAAGTTATAGTTGATCTTGTTGGCGAAGGTTTTTTCCTTTAAGGAATCCCTTCTTATAGGGCTTTGGTCCTATTAGCTTATTTTGATTAGGTTGAAGAATATTCTTCCTTTACATTTATGATATCATAACCTAGTCCTTAAGATAGAAGTGACCAATTCTTAGAGGAGCATACTTCTTGACCCCATAAGCCCTAATTGGATAAGCAAAAGGAACTAGTCCTATATCAAACAATTAACCAAAAAACCCTAAAAATAAAAAAAAATTATTTGTTATTTGTTTGATAAGAAATGTAATGGTGAAAAACAAATAAAATCATTTATTTAGATTTCATTTATTGTCCAGTGTAAAGTTAACACATTATTTCATTACCTATACATATTATTCTTATGGTTTATGCTTAATTGTTTATCTCTAACCCTACATAGGAAAATAGTCCTTATTGGATTGAGATTTAAGATGTTATTTAACATTAATTGGGTTGATTTAAGGTGATTCTCAATTTTCGAAATTAAATTGGAGAATTGAAAATAAGATTTGGTGAAACCCTAAGGTTAGGGTTTGGTGCTTTAATGTGTTCTATTTCGTATTCCTAGCCTCTATTTCATTTCTATATTGTTTACCAATTTTATCTTACATATCTAGAGGTCATTTTAATCTCTAATATGCTAATTTAGTTATTTATCATTTACTTAGAGGTTTTATTGGGTGAATTCCAAGTGCTAACTTGGGAAACCCTAGGGGGATTCACCATCTATTTTACAAGTTCTTGCTTGGTTAATGTTTATATATCTTTAAAAATTGTCGATAACACTTTTTTGGATATTTTTGTATAGAGTATATATTCTTCAAATGGAAACATCCAAGACATATTATTATGTGCTTAATCTCTCTCTTGGATGGCAGTTTCAATACATAAATCTCAAATTTATATGTTCTATTCATAAATCAGACTTAGAAGTGAAAGGAAAACCATAAGCTTGTTCTCTCTTAGCATATAATCAATTGGTAAACTCATGTACACATTTAACCTTTGATTAATGCTAGATGTCTTCACTCTGTGTGCCTTAAAGTAGCTTGATGTGGTTATAACCTCTTGTGAGTTTTGTTTGTTGACTGATAGACTTAAATGCTAATATGAAGTTGTTAATGTTGTTTATATTATGAATCATATTTGGAACACACATTAAATAGCTTGTAACCTTTAATTGAATTGAATATAATTGTGGTTCATGAAATTGTTTGTAGTTGAATATCTTTAGAGCATTGTAATCATCGATTGAAATCCTTATGCACAATCTTGTTACATTTATTGTGGATTCATCAAATAAAATCATACGATTGCATGGTATATATTTCACTTAAAGGGGTTTACTTTCATTATTTTGGATACCCCCCGTGGCTTCTAGGAGCTAGCCTAAAGTGTAGGGGAAAGTGTTCTGAGGTGACAATGGTTTACTTCTTGTATTATTTCCCCAGTTAGCTCATGTGTTGGGACCTTTCAAAAGGATGCTAGTTTATGTAGTAATTTTTTTGGTGTCATTTCTAGGGGGGACTTTATCCATGCTTTCCACACATTTTTGGCTCCATTGCAAGGGATAATTGTTGGAATACTGAGAGGGGTGGGGGGTGAATCAATATGAGCACTTTTAGGATTTTTAACCCAAATATATATTATTCAAATTTATCAACATTATTCAATAGTTTATCATCAATGTATCATCTATGATTGAATTCAATACATCATGAGCATATAATCATAAGAAACATCACATAAACAACATCACATCAAATACACAATACACCAAAATTTACGTGGAAATCCAAATGGGAAAAAACTATGAAATTTTTTCTTATATATTGTCAAGAATCCATTAATTGGAAGCATCAAATTCCCAATTATTCATATACAACTGGAAGGAGGATACAACTCCCTATTTACAAGCTCTAACCTGAAGGAAGCTACAACTCCATGAATTCTCTGGCTCCAACTAGAAGGAGGCTACAATCCCATGATTCTCAGGCTCCAACATGAAGGAAGTGCCAACTCCTTATTTTCTTTGGCACTGTTGGCCCTTGACCAAGTTTTAAGGAAATATTGGTCGTGTTTGACCACTTTTGGGACTTCGACTGGCTGGACATGTTAGGATATTTAGAAACTTAGGAGTTAGTTAAGATATACATGGTCTATTGTGTCGTTAGGTAAAAGTGTGTTTTCTAGTGTGTTTTTTTAGTATGCATTAGTATGCATTTGAGTTAGGAAATCCGACAGTCACGATATGTTCCTAACATAGAGTGATCCGACAGTTCATACTCTCCTTGGTCCATGATATCTATTTAAAGAGAATGGAGGGTCATTATCCGATGATCGGTTGTGAGAAAATCTCTTGTAAAATCTCTCTGTAATCTTTTTCTCTGCATTAATAAACTTCTCCAAGTGGTCGCGTTGGTTGGGGCTGTGGATGTTTCCCTGTAGGGGTTTTACCATGTGAAAACATCGATGTGTTGATATTTGATCTAGTTATGTGAGTGGTTATTGAAGATTTTCATCCTCTTTTGGAATACATGTGTTTTCGAACATGGTATCAGAGCCTATTTGAAGACCCACTCCCATTGTAGTTCGAGATCGTGAAGCCGAGTTGCCTCATCTCCATTGTCTGTAATTTCTGTACATTTATGGGCTGAGAGGACTGTTCCATTGCATCTAGAGTACTCATTTCAGTTAGGAACACTTTTTGTTTCACTCGAAAAGGTTTCTGTTTGCCCAAGATACGACCATTACAGTCAGATCCGAAGGTATAAAGCTTGAATACGCATTTTTTTTTAATTTTTTGCAGAGTAGTATTTTGGTTTTATTTCAGTTTTTATTTATTTATTTCTGAGTTGCTACTCTTTTAGATCTATGTATGCTCTTTGTCCCGTGTCTTGTGTGATCTCGGCAAATCAGAAACAGATAGGAAAAGGTGCATCTTCTGGGTAAGCTAACCTAGATCTAACCCTTGTTGTCACAGAGAAGAGAAAATTTTTTCTTGTGTGAAAAGATTTTTCTTTTAGCACACTCTCCAAGGCCCCCAATCCTCCTTTTGAACATTACAATATGTTTTTCTAGATCATTTGGTTAAAATTTTCCTTGTTAAGTAAGAGGTCTTGAGTTCAAGTCTCTCTTTTGTTACTTTGTTTGAAAAAGTTCATGCTAAAATTGTAAAGTGTATTTCACTTCAAGTATAAAAGTGAATCACTATAAGTAGCTTTAATATTTTATTTTAGAGTTATTTATTTTGCATGCATCTTTTCTGTTATAAAGTAACTTCATTGTAAAAGTGATCCCCACTTTTATTTATAAAAGTGGGTCACTTCATAAAGCAACTTACACAATCACGTGGTCATTTGGTTATTGATTGTGCCTTTTTTAAAAATGGCATAACTCTAACATCGAAAGTCCGTTTTCAGTGCCATTTTTTTTAAAAATACATAAATTTTCAAGTTATTTCCATCCAGATCATCAGTTTCAATTTTTAAATGCACATTATCTGCATATTTAATATGGATTCTACAAGTATTGTCTTTCTTACTAGCAACAACTACTTCCAATGGAAATCTCATATGGAAGATTTATTAAGAAGTAAAGGCTTGTACCGGATTACCTTGGGAAAGCAAAAAACACCCACTGATGCTGATAAGAAAGCCATGTGGGATAATAGGAATGACAAAGCACGTGGACTAATCAGAATATCCATCTCTCCTGATTTAAGGTACCACGTTCAAGATATTGATGACCCCAAAGAAGCTTGGAACACGATTGAATCTATGTTTGATAAACTCAATATTATTCGAGCACAACAGTTAGAAAATCAAATACTGACCTTGAGTCCAAATGATTTTTCTTGGCTTGGAGACTATCTAGGTTTAAAACACTCAGAATTTTATGTGAAGAATGTAAGATAAAGATGGTGGAAGAGCGTTGCATCTATCTTATTCTTTCTAAGATAGGTAGTGCATATTCTATGTTTGTATCTACCTTTTATGCCATGAGAGAGGCTCTAGGGGAATAAGCTTATGAAAACCCCACTCTTGAGTCCTTTTGTGCTTCTTTGATTTGAGAGGAAGATACAATTGTACAATTTGGAGTGATCAACACTGTAGGTCCCTCCAACAAAGCCTTAGTTACCCAGTAGAAAGATAAACCTAAGTATCCCAAGAAGCAACATCCTCACTACAACAACAAACAACATAAAGGTCCCAAACCTGCTCAGACAACTTTAGCTCCTATTGGTGACAAATGAGCAAAATACAAAAGTAAGAATACTAACAGACATTTCAACTTTTGTGATAAAGATGGTCATGATGAGTCCAAATGTTTCAAGAAGATGGCAGCTTTAGAAGCAGCGATGAAGAAGCACAACATCAATATTGATTCTACTTCTTCTTCTCATAGACATGCACTTTCTTCTTCTGGTTTCTCCTTCAATTCAAATTCAACTACTACTTCTTCTTCTGATGAGTGGCTTATTGATTCAAGAGCATATTATCATATGTCTAAGGATAAAGCCATATTTTCTGCTCTAAATGAATGTAACACCAAGAAAATAATTTTTGGTGATGATAGATCTCTTAGTGTTGTAGGATATGGAACAGTTCAAGTAGATAATGGTAATTTCAATGATGTATTATGTGTTCCAAGTCTTTCATGTAACCTTCTATCAGTATATCAAATCACTCATTCAGATGAAGGTAAAATCGTCGAGTTTTCACCTCACCAACTTGTAATTAAGGATCTAAAAGATCCTAAGCATGTTCTTACAACTGGAATTGCTGATGATATTACTAGGTTGTACAAGTTTGACAACTTTGGGTCATCATCTTTTTCATCAGTTTTTGTTTCTCATAGTGATGACTTGAGCAAACTTTGGCATGAGTGGTTTGGTCATCTAAACTATCGCTCATTGCAACAACTATGTAATCAACAGATGGTGACTGGTCTTTCTCTTGTTTCATGCAGAGATGGTGCTTGTGCTGGTTGTGTTCTCGACAAACATCATTAGGACAGTTTTGAAAAACGTGCCTCTTGGCACGCCTTGGGTCCTTTGCATCTTGTTCACAGTGATTTGTGTGGTCCACTTTCTTCTCCTTCTTTTTTTTGGTGCAATTATTTCTTAACTTTTGTTAGAAAAACAGGACCGCGGAGCAATAAAATAAAACAAATGCTGAAACAAAACACAAAAGATACACAATACAAGAGAGACATAGATTTACGCGGTTCACCCAGTGTGGGCTATGTCCACCAGAGAAATTGCTAGGTCCTTCCTTTATTATTATCCAGCAAATGAAGGGATACAACCTACAACAAAACCCGTTGTAACTTCCGCTTCTTTCTCTCACAGTATCCTCTCTCGGAATACAATACTCACCATCATACATAGCCACAATACATTTCCCTCATAAAAGAGGGTTGCCTTCTAGGGAAAAAAAAAACCTAACATAATTTCGACCGTTAGATCTGTGACCTTATAATGAACGGTTCATATTTACCCGCAGAGGGGGTACCCCCCCTCTGCACTCCCCCACGTGGAAGAGTGTACATACTTATGGGGTGTAAAGTCTTCATGGGGTATAAACATGGCTGAAAAAAACAAGACCTCTGAGTCAAGAAGATAATCAGGCCCCACAACCAATAGGTTGTGCCTCTCAAGCCTATATATTGAAGGTATTTCCAAGGTGAAGGTCGGAAGAATTCATGTATCACACCTTTGATCTTTGGAGAAGAATCAACATTTTTATGTCAAGATTCATGCAAGGGAATTGATTATGGGAGAAGAAAGAACATTTTATGTCAACATTTTGATCTTGGGAGAAGTGATGCATCATTAATCATGTTTTTTAAGTGCCTCTTTTGGCTTTCCAAATTAATATAAACTTGGCCTATTCCCTCCAAGTTCATGTGTTCTACATTTGCTTGTCTATTGTCATTTTAGTCTCCATAAATAGATATGAATTGTATAATCATCTAGAGTAGGATAAATAACACTTTTTCTAGTCTTTGCAGGATTCCATTTGCATTGAGGATCTTGGAGATCAAGCATCGGGATTGGAGCAACTAGGACGAACATCGCAACAAGTTACGCCATATTCTTCTTCTCTCTTGCTTGATTGATTGAGTTAGATATATAGGGAAAGTAAAAACCACTTGTTCTCTTCTATATTTGGACCAAATATAGGGGTCTTGGTTCAAAGGGGAGCTTAACCTATTCGCAGGGTAAAATTTCTCACAACAAAAAATGGCGACTCCACTGTGGAAGGAATTTGACTAGTTTTTCCTCTTTTTCGTCTTGAATCCTTTGCTTGTGATTATATATTGCGTGTTTGATGCTTATTTCTGACCTATTTCCCCTTCCATATTCTTCATTGAAGAGTTTCCAAAGCCATTAACTGAGTCTCTATTGATTATGATCTTGTGGAAGCCATTTTTTGAGCTTTTTTAGAAACTAGCACTCCCTTGTAGTTCACACCAGGGCTCCATTAACTTGATTGGCACTCCCATGAAGTGTTTACCAATGTGACATTAGCTGATTGGATCTCCCCTAATCCTCCTATGGGACGCCTTAGTGCTATGTCTCTTTGAGAACAGGGGCACCGATCTCCCTTTTTTGGTGTTTTTGCCTATTTCTTCCCTACTTTTCTGAGTCTTCTTTTGAGAGGCATATAGCTCAGAGTCTCATGATATGTCTTTGATTTTTTTTGATTGAGAATTTGACATTTATCACTCATTTTCATTTCCTTCTTTGATTTTGAAATCTTCTCCTAGTTGTGATCCCCTTGGGTTAACAAGATCCCTTGGTTCATCCTACCTTTGAGTTCTCTGATCTTCGTCTTGCATAGCTTTCAGATTCATCGATTCTTTAGGAGTATTCATCAACTAGGGTTTCCAAAGGTTGCTTGGTTTTGAGCCTTTTTTTCATTTGAAACATCTCTCTTTTTTGGATGATTAAGACTCTCTTGTTTGCCACAACCCATCCTTGAATGTTGTTTCTTGTTGCTCATTTCTTGAGGATTTTCATGAATGTTTGTCTTGTTTCTCCTTTGCATCTTTGAGTCCTTGATTGAACATGTTATCCCACACTAGTTTTCTTTCAATTCTCATCATTTTGAGTGCACTTTGTTTTATTTCTTTTTTTCCTCGTATTTATTTGTGTTTAACATAGATATCTTTCATTCCATTTGAAAGTTAAGGAGCAAATGTTTTTGCATATCTCCTTACATACATCATCAAACAAATAATTTTTTGCATTCTTTAGGAATTTTTTTTTGGTATATGTTTGGAAAAAATATCTAGTTTTGCTTGCGCATTTTGGTTTTCCGAAACATTTGCTTGGTAGTTTGACATCATCTTGATCCCCAAAAATGAAAGTTGCATCATTTTGATTTATTTCTTGTGTTAAGAAGAATATAACTCTTCTCCTTCCCATACATAGAATTCATCGAAAAAAATCGATTGCATCTCATTCCTTTGCATTCTATTGGAGTCAAGTCTCTCTCACATCATCAGTTTCATCTCCATGAACCCTTTGAGTAAAATCCATTAAAATCAACCACGTGCTAATAAAATCAACTACAACATTTTTTTTGTTTTAGCACACAAAGAATAGCACAAGATTAGGGTCTTTGGACTAGGAAAAGTGAGTAAATTGTCCAAAACTACTAAACATATTGTAGAGCACCAAAGAGTGAAAAAATCCAACTTTCCTATAAACATAGCTAGGAACCCCCTCTCATAGAGGCACTAAATATGAGGTCGCATGTGAAAGAGTAGGGGATATTACCCCTCCAAAGTTTGACCAATTGTAGCAGAAAAAGCATATACTAAGGGTCCTTCCTGAAGTGTCACTAACCCATTTGGTCTCGGTGCTTCATGAACTCTGAATCCGTTCGGGGTCCTCTGGAGTCTATTGGTCCACTTGTCCTCAATCCTTTGTAAGAATTTTAGACTTTGATATCCTTCCCATACGTTCTATCCTGACTGTCGACTGTACCTGCCTAGAGGATGAATGCGATTTGGTATCATTAGTGGCCTTTCCTAAGTATCTATAGAGGTGATCGTGGGGGGGTTCCCAAGGTACCTGGGGAAGATGTCGTATCGCACTCTTAGTACCCTTGGAGGGTGATCCTACAAAAGTGAAGGTTTCTTGCACCAAGACGGGTTGTTACATGGAGGTTGGGGTAACTTCTTCTCATTTGTTTGTTGGTGGCTTGATATCCCATCTTCGGAAGATCCTTGAATCTACTGTTGCTTGGCTTATTTATTTTAGTTTTTTAGGAGTGTGTTTCTTTGAATTTCGTAGTTGGCCTTATGATCAGATATTTAACAATATAAAAGGTATGGATCATGTTCAGGAACCTCAACAAATGTTTCTAACAAAGAAATGATCACAGATCAAACTTCTGAGACCGAGAGAATAACTACTGGAAGTGGTCAACACGTTGAAGAATCGGTCACAACCTTTGTAGAAAGCCTTGTATCTTATGTGGATCCTCTTTTTACTGATCCACTTGGCCTACCACTCACTGATCCACCATCCATGAGATATTTTGATGCTTATTCTTTTTACAAGTTACTTCCTAGTTCCACCACTACACAATCTTTTGGCATGAACCCATCATCTTTTGGTTTTCCTAAAGGACATGGGAATTTATATTTTTCCACAACTCCCATAGTTGATATTGTTGGTGCTTCATCTTTACCAGGAACATCATTGACCTGACTAACATTGAATCAACCACTTGTGCATACATATTTCTTTGCAGATGGGTCAGGTGATATACCTACTTCACTATTTCCGCACATGAAAAAACCAAGTTCTTTACTTGGTCAACCCATCGGTCAGATAGCTAGAACTCAAGTCATTCATACATCCATAGTTACACAAGATACTTCACCTCCATATCATACATCGCAGATGAGTAAACCCTACATTGGAGGTCAACCTTTATCTGGAGGGAAACCTTCGATTGGAGGGAAAATTTTCACTCAGGGGAAACCTACATGGTTGCAACATCAACAATCCTAGGGGAAATCTACTCATGCAAGTCCTTCTATCCCTTCTACCGCTGGTCGGTATCCTGGACAACCATTTCTAGGATTTTCTAACCCTTTTTGGGTTCAACCCAATCCAGTGGTAATTCTTCCGCACGGGACTTTGCCTTATCAATCCGTAAACCCCATGATTCCAATGCAACAGTCCCTTCAAACTCCATGCATGGGGGGACCATCAGGTCAATATTAGTATGTAGGAAAATCATAGTACATGGGTGGACAACTAGGACAACCACCTTACATGGGTGGACAACCCGAGAAACCACCATACATGGGAGGACCATCTAGTTTTTCCATCTCATCGCAACCTGGATTTGGTCCTACTAGTGTTTCCATGCCATATGGTTATCACCAGTATCCACAAGCTAATAAACATCTTCCATTCTTGGATACATTATGTCTACCATATCTATTGTGTTTGACAACCAATCTAATTCAACATGCCCCATTTTGGCCTGCCAACCCTGCCAACTTATCATCCGACATCCAGAAATTCAATGAAAAACCTAGGAAATATCCTAACAATGATGTTATGAATTTCCATTTATGGTGTTCTTCCAACTATTTGATGGATGATTCCATTCTTTTGAGACCTTTTCAGAGGACACTTATAGGTGCAACAACGAAATGGTATATTGAGTTTCGGTGTAACTCCTTTGTCGACTTTAATTCTCTTGCCATGGATTTCCTGATGCATGTTCAGTTGCCTATACAGTATGAGAATGGTACATAGATTTTGAACTCACTCCAAAAATCCTATTCCACCCACATATCTAATCATATTCATGAGTGGAGACGACAAAGACGGTTGATTAAAGCCCCAATTCTGGAGCAACTCCTCACAGATTGGCTTACAAAGTCGCTCTTACCTCCCATTGCCCATGATGTTACTATGGGAAATATTGTTACTGAGGAGAAAGATATAAACCATGCACAATATTTGGACTTTGTGCATTACCAGTATGGAACACTTTACGATCTGATCACTCATGCTCCTCGTCTGTCGAATGATCCAACAAGACCTACTCCAGAACCCAATTTTGTTTCAAAAACCACAACTATTTATGCTCCTACTTAAACCTTCGAGGTGAATGCAGTTCAATCCACTTCATCTCAAAAACCGGAAGCAAAGAATAAAAATAAGGGTAAATCCAAGAAATATTCTAATGAGTAGGATAATATAAAGACTGTTGATACTCAACCGAATAAGAAGGCTAAGTTTCCTTGCATGATCTGTGAGGAAGACCACTACATGAAATAATGTCTTCATCGTGAGGTTGTCGCTAAATTTTTGAAGGGTATCTCCCAACTGGTTCAACAACAACATATAGTTGCACAATATTCTGCCCCTTTGCAATGGGGCAATGCAAGTCATTCTCACCATAGGGATTCTTCATTGAGCACCTATGAGGTATACATGTTTAATACAGTTAATGTAATGACTCGAGAAAATACTTATGACACTCCTCCAGGTGATCAGACTAAAGGAAAGGTTGTCGATTATCCCTCTACATATGCTTCTCCTCCATCTTCGAATCCTCTTAAGATTGAGAAGCCAATTTCTGATGCAGTGTTGCTCTTGCCCAAGAGAACAATTCAAAAAGTGACATTTAATCCCAATGCCCATGTTGCCAAAAAATACAATATCGTTGAATATTTGGTGCATGTGCCTTGTGCTATGTCAACCCTCTAAGTTCTACAACAATGTCCAAGTCAACGTAGAACCCTATTTTCATCCATTGGAGATATGGATCCAAAGGAGTCGAATCTTATTACGTTTAATCTAGGCTATTCTAAGGAGAGACTCTCCTACCACTTAGCATTCCAAATTCAAATTTTGGTTGGTTTAAATAACATCCATCGCACTATTTTGAATGAGGGAGACTCCACCTATGTCATGTGATTTCCTTGTTGGAGATCCCTTGGTTATCCTAAACTTACCCCTTCTCCTATCACCCTGAAAGCATTTTATGGATGCGGTTTCCAACCTCACTGACTCTTGCAATATTTCGTTGTGACTGTTATCACCCTATAAGTTATAGGATCAACTGGTGACTGGAATATTATCAGTCTCTAGTGTTTCTTTTGACAAATGATTTTTCATTCTGCAAATAATTTGAAAAAGAAAAGAAAAAGAAAAAGAAAGAAAAGAAAAAAGAAAAAGAAAGAAAATAAAAAGAAAGAAAAGAAAAAGAAAGAAAAGAAAAAGAAAGAAAAAGAAAAGAAAACAGGGCATAAAAGAATTTCAATAAAAGCCCCATGCAATAATAGTAACTTGGTCCATACCTTTCAAGCATGGCCAAGTTCTCTTTAAATTGATGTTGATAGGGTTAGTGAATAAGTTTGGCTAAACCGTTTAATCATAGCCAAAGTGTATAGGTTAGATTAGTGAATAAATCTGGCCAGATTGTCTAATCTTGGTAAGATAGCCCCAGGGTAGAGTAAATTCTTAAACCAACAGTTCAATCTGGGTTAATTGTCATAGAAAACCAGGTTAGAGTATAGGCTAGTGTCTTTATTTCAATAAAACCAGCCTGATGATCAAGGTTATACCATGATTTGGATACCTAAAATGTTGTTTGACTAACCCCTTGGTGGTGTAGACATGAAAAAGCCTTGGAAAACCCCATGAAATGCACTTATCCTAAGTCTCTCGGCTCATGTATTTTCTGTGCCCTCACTTATGCTCTGTTCATCTATCAATGGTACCGATGAATGCAGGCAGATCTACAATGGGATCTTTTCTCTAGCGGGCCCTGTGTATACGTGGCATTGATCTATCGGTCCCGAGTCCCATCGCCTCCTAATGAATGAAATACCTTGGTCACCTCCTGATGTCATCATCCACCTTTCCTGAAATAGTCACGTCCCATAATTTCTGTTAGTCCTTCCCCCCCATTCGCTCGTGGCAAGCCCCCTCACCATGAACTTTACCCCAATCGGTAGCCGCCATGTCGCTCATCCATATCCCTCAGTCACTGTCACCTACCATCTCACACTCTAAGTGATCTATTGGCCATTTATTACTGGATGACCTATCCGTTAACCAGATGACCTGTCTCCCGCGCCCAATGAACACCCATTTACTCAAAACTACCCTTTTTCTTCTTGCTTTCACCATTTACCCACTCATCGCACCAGAGAGATTTACACTGCTTTCTCCTCCATTACAGTCAGTTTCCCCCACCAGCAGCCGCCCCACTAACGTTGCTTTTCTTGCAGGTACTGTTGTAGTAATGGCGCTAAAGTCAAAACAAGCAGAAGGAGAGGAGAATCCCTTTCTCCTGCTGCCTTTCGACCTTGACCGAATCCCACTAGCTGACAAAGACCACTTAATCATGGATACAAAGTGTGATTCTGATTTCGCAGACCTTTATTCGTGGCTCAAGGAAGTTTTCCTGGACCAAAGTGATGAAATTGGACTCTGGGAGTCCAACTTACCCCTTTATCTCTTCCCTCAGATTCACCCTTTTCCAGAGTTTGCCCTCAAGTGCCAAGCCCACTACATTCCCGAGAAATGAGCCATCGTTTCCTCTTTTGGAGAAATTTTGTTCCTCATCACGCCCGAATCCATCGACCAAATGATGCAAATCCCCCGAGCTGAATTTGCATCACCCTTCAACCCAAAAATTCTTACATAATTATACCAGAAAATGACCTTCCCCCAAAGAGCTCAAATATTTTAGATTTTCCTTCCCCCATCCGCTCAATTTCCCTCCACAAATCCTCCTTATCCTTCTTCCATGTTTTCGACTAAAGGAAACCAGATCATCTCATCCCTATGTGCCTTGTTAGGATACTATTCAGATCAGTGGGTAGATGAACCCATTCTGGGATTTTTATCCATATTCTCTACCGATGAGAAGCCCACCACCCAGTTTGACTTTAGCACATTCCCGACGAACAATATTCACGAACAGTTTGTAGATTTCACCACGGAATGCATGTTCTGGTACTCGTCCATACTGGCATAGTTGTTTGTCTTCTTCCAAATGGACAAGTTCATTTTTTCCATGCAGAAGATGGATGGAGATGGTAGACCCCAGGAAGTGACCACATGGACCTCCTTGCTCAAGCTTAACTCCATAGATTTCATTTTCAAGGAGTTCATTGATCAATTCTACCACCCAGTGGTAAGTATGCTTAGCAATAGGCCCAAGCCTCAGATAAATGATGAAGTTCAGAGGGTCTTGCATCTCTCGAATCACACAAAGACAGGTGATTGGTATCTATACCAAAATCACACTGAGATCAAAGTATATGGGTGCGAGTTGGCACCGTATAAGCTGCCCAAATACCTGCCTGTCAGAATTTTTTCTTTGGAATATATAAGGAAGATGATAAATTCTGATGATATCCATTTTGTATCACTAAAGAAAAAGCAACATCTCATAATCAAAGGGCAGATTGGATCTTTCATCTGCAACAATCATGGCACTGGAGAAGAAGCAGAAAGGCTACTGAAGGAAATGAAGTTCTTCATGAGTTTCCCATTGCATTACGATCCTTGTGGGATTATCTCTGAGATGAGAGTGTAAAACAAGAACATCCCATACGCCCACGAAGCTAGGCCAAAAGTCGAGAAATTTTCAAACTAGACAGCCTGGGAACTTAATACCTTGGTCAAAGAAGAACATCAGGATTCCCTGGCCACTGTATCTCAAACAACCACACCACAAGTTCCAAAAGAGAAAAGGCCTAGGCATGATTTATCTCCACCTGTCACTGAGGTATCGTCAGAATAATTCCAGCTGCATACCAAGATGCCTAAGACCATTTCAGTTCATGGCTCGATCGGAGAAGAAGAAGCCCCACCTACTACAGTGACCAAGGTTGATAGACCACCCCTCGGTACAAGCCTCCAACATGTCATAACCTCAGCATTGCTGAAGAAATATACAGATTCTCCACCGACCACCCAACTAGGAAAGGTAGGATTGAAGCTAAGTATGTTTGAAAAATATGAGTTGATCAAGAAAAGAAACCGGATGCTAACCAACAACACTTGTGCCCAGTTTTGGAAGCATACGTCAACTGCACAACATAGGTTGCTATAATAATTCGACACCAAGAAGGGCATAATGCATATGGCATTCCTCTAGGCACAGGTGCCAGATCCAAAGGTGATCACTGATTACAAAATGGCCACCTTCAAATTCCAGACGAAGGATGTGCATCCAGCCGATCAGATGGATCTGCACAAGCAAACAAGGGAAATGGTCTTTTATACGCTGGCGCATGCTTCCACTACTGTGTCTAAATTACAAGTGTCCTTGAACAACGTTCAAACACAACTAAAGTTGGAGAAGATATCATCCTTTGCCAAGGACAACAAGATCAAGACTTTGGAGGAACTGGTCCTCAAGATCGGTTACGATCCTTCAAACGTGAAAGTAGCCAGGATATGATTAAGAAGAAGAATGCTGACATAGCCTCCTTAAGGAAACAATTGAAACTCTCACCCACAGAGGATTCGCAGGTGAAGGAAATAGCAGAGAAAGAAGGAGAAAAAGATGAAATGCTCAAGCTACTCATGGAGCAGAATGCACAGCTAAAGGAAATGGAAGCTAAGATGGAGAAGCTAGTAAAAGAGAAAGAACAACTTAAGCCAATGGAAGTCATTCCATTGAGTGCCATTCCAATTTCAGGAGTGAGCACAACATCAGTGAAAGAAGTCTCATCCGCTACTCCATTGACATCCCTGGAAAAGACAACCGACCTGGCTAAGTCTATGGAAAAGATGAACCTGTAGGAAACAGAGATCAACAGGCTCAAAAAGGAGATTGAGAACCTTCAGGAACTCAAATATTCCTTTCAGATCAACCTCTCCAAGGAAAAGCAGGTGACAGATCAGCTCAAACAAGAGTTACAACAGCTTCAGAAGAAAACAGTGGCAGGAAAAACTTTGGCCAAGGTTAAAGAAAGTGTATGGATAGACATCACCAAGTCCATGAACGAGATATGGTCCATGATACAGATCATGTTTGAGCAGAATGAATTGGTGCAGAGAAGCAAATAGGCCATTGAAAAGATCAGATCAGAATTGGGAGAGATGCCAACATAGGCAAACGAGATGATCAAGTTCCTAAATTCTAAGACCAGGGAGGAGATGGAAGAGCTAAAAATTGAAGATAGAACATAAACCATCATTGAGGTCAAAAGAGTTTTGACCAAAAGAGGATTAATGCTTCAGCTAGAAGAAAAAGTTTAGGTCATGGACCTAGGGGTACAAAGATTTTTTAGTAAGATTGAGGCTCTACAGAAGAAAGGCCTTCCTGGTCTGAAGGTAATCAATGAAAAATTGATCACACTCGCAGACTACAAGAAGAGACTGGCCGATGTGGCTAAGGATAGTTCAAAGTTCACAAGAATTCAAGGTAGAATCACTGGCAAGGAATTTCTAGATGCACTTCAGTGGGACATCAGTATTCAGTATGAGATTCGATACATCTTCATCACCAAACATACCTTTGCTAAGTACACAGAAATGGACAAAGTGTATTGAAGGCTACTCAAAGTCAACATGCCCAGTCATCTTCAATGGGAGGTGTTGTAACATATATCAAAATTGACTGTGATTCCCAAGGTACAAATTGGTTCTCATTCATTTACATTTGATCATGTATATGGTAGCACTGGGTCTCCTTCATTAGCCATTTTTGAAGGATGTCTTGCTACACTTGTTGATGGTTTGCTCCATGGCTACAATGCTATGGTTATTGCATATGGACAGAATGGTTCTGGTAAGAGATATACCTTGGGCACTGGTTATGGTGATGGTTGTGAAATATGAATTATTCCTTAGGTTATGGAGACAATATTCAAGAAGATTGAAAGTGATCAAGTCTTTGTGTAGAATACGACAACCAACATATATAAAATAATGACAATAGTTAATAACAATGTGTGGGCCAGTAATTGTAATCTTTCAGGTAACTACCATCAATTCTAGAGGTCAGGCTCTCATTTTCAGGTTCTTGATACCTACACTAATCTCACGCTTTGGAAGCAGTGTGATCAAGTCCCTGTGAACATCAGTGGATTACCAACATATAATTTGAGTTTATGTGGCAATGATTGGTACTACAGTTTGAGTCCCAATTTCAATATAGAGGGGACACCTTTCTATGATGCATTTCAACTCCCAATTAAACAAAACCGTTCTCAGCAGCCCATTAATAATAATACGTTACTAGTGTAGGGTTGAGTGGGCTATCATGGTGGTAGTTTTCATCTATTAATCTCATAAAGAAATATAAGAAGAACATGAGCATGGAGCTGATGTTCTCTTATCATGGTTGTCAGAATGAAACATTTGAATATTTGAGTCCTGCATTGTGTGATAAAGATTCCAGCTTTGTCTTCTTATATTTAGACGTGATACAGGCGTGAAATAGTGGAGCAAGTATACCTATTTTCGCTGTCAATCCTAAGAAAATCATAGGTGCGATTGGTGATTTTCATTGGCTGTTACCTATGGCGTTGGGTTTGTTGCGTTAACTTCCACATTGGTTCATATCGTGCCCACCAAATCTTCCAATGAATTCAACCGTTGCAATATCTCGGTGAAAACTAGCTGCGATATGTTCTCTATCATGATTTTCATTTACAAGTGTCAATGAGAACCAATGAGATGCTCAAGACAACAATGCTAGAAAGCACGATGTTATTCTCGGGAAAATGGAAAACAACGATCGGGTCGTCGAAAGGATGCGTTATAGGAAGAGTCATCACAGGCTCTCGCGGAGCACAGTTACCAAAGGAGTTCCAAGAAGTGCCGGGAGAAATTCAAGAATCTTTACAAATACCACAAGAAAACAAAAGAAGACAAAGCAGGAAGGCAGGATGGAAAGCATTACCATTTCTTTAGCCAGCTCAAGGATTTGTACGAAGGAACCACTATTGATGCTGCTGGCAGTTGTTTTGGTGTAACGACGTGGACAAATTTAACCGAAAGTCCAGTAGGCCTGGACTTTAACCGAGACAGAGCCTCGTAGAAATGCGTTGACACTCACAACAGTGAGGCCTTCAGTTTGTCTTCGGATTCTTCTTCAGATGATGAGTACAATCACGATATACAGGAGAATCACATAATTAGCCAAGGAAAAAAGAAATGCAAGAGCTGGAAATCGAAGATGAAGAGGTACTTTGATGCACAAATGAAGAAATTCATGGAATGTAGGTTTCAAGAAGTTGATGCCAAGGGCCCCCTCTGGGAAGAGATCGCTACTAACATGTCTCGTCTAGGATATGACCGTAGTGCCAAGAGATGCAAGTAAAAATGGGAGAACATAAACAAATATTTCAGAAAAGCCAAGGACATTAACAGGAAGAGGCCTGAGAATTCTAAGACCTGCCCTTATTTTCAACACCTCGATTCACTCTACCATCAAGGAGATCTGAGATTCTCAAACAGTGGAAGCAGTACCACTGCCACATACACTAGTACGAAAGTATCAAACCAGCCGGACGGCGTCCATGACCAGAACATGACTGACGAACTCATATTGCAACCCTGCACAAGAAGTCACGAGAACGATGAGCGTCGAGAGGCTGTGTAGATCTTAGGATAGCTCATTCCATCATCTGAATGCGGTTGTACTCACAATAATATCAACAATGATAATAACAACAATGGCAGTAACGACCACCCAACACCCAGAGCCTCCTCAAATAATAATAACTGCATGCAGTTCTTCTCTGGGGCACCAAAAAATGGATGTAATTGGGAGGGCTATCCGATGAAGCTCGAAATACAGTAGTAGCAGCATCAACAGCATTAAAACACCACTCAGCCAGTCTATGCAGGTCCCATAGTCAACAACTTATCTGCTCACTTTGTACGTGTGCTGTCGAATGGCTCTGAGGAAGGGATCATGGTGTGGATTACGTTGGGATCGTATTAGATGGAAAAATTTGAACATATCATCAAAAAGCTCTAGGATCCACCGATACCTATCATATATGGAGAAAA
Organism: Picea abies; assembly: GCA_900067695.1. NCBI lineage: Eukaryota > Viridiplantae > Streptophyta > Pinopsida > Pinales > Pinaceae > Picea > Picea abies. The sequence goes on along the minus strand of CBVK0103073540.1, from coordinate 9,348 downwards.
TATCATGCTTGCATCTCATCACAATACCTCAGAATTCCTAGAATAACAGTGAATAATATTGGATACTGTGTAACCGTGAATAATATTGAATATTGTAATAGTGGATATTGCTGACATGTCCAATGAAAACCAGACCAAAACAATCATCTATAACTCCACTTGTCAAAATGATTAGTGACGGTTCAAGTAGCATGTGGAGCATCTGGCAGACGCACCTGGCATTCACAGAATTCCATGAAGAGGAACCGTTTCAGATTCCTGGAACACGAAGAGTTTTAGATATTTCTTTTAAAAGATAGATAGAGGTAACACAAAAGGGGGGTGCATGAGTGCAGCGTTGGGGAGAAAACCTCTGTCAAGAGGGGTTCATTGTAATTGTTGAGTTATTTTGTAAACCAGGAATGAGGAATAAAGATGATTTTTTACCTGTGACTGTGAGATTCATCACGGTTGATTTATTTCAGCATGTTCTTCTCCTTTTTAGTTGTGTTAAACTTGTTTGGAATTTATTTTATATGCTCCTTACTCACAGTTGATGTGTTATCATTTTCATAATGTTATTTCTTCCTTATTCCGTCACAACTGCGTTTCATTTCATTTTCTTCTAACTGATGTGCTTCGTTATACTTTAGTACGACCACTACTATAGCGAATGGATTATGGTTTCTGTAATTGTTTGTTGTCTTTCCTCTGCACCAGCTATCAGCGGGTGTAAGACCAGCCTACATTTCCGAAATTCTACATATATTATTTGCTACATCGGCCTTTCCTTTTTCTTTCCAATACTGCATCATGACAATCAAAGCGCTGAAAGATAGACTTACTTTGCCTCACTTTCCACAAGTTAAATGATCTCTACTATTGTCTCCTCTCTTTGGTTTTCATTTGACTCCATGCCCAATGGACCATTTACCTGGTTTAACCCCCAAACTCTAAAAATCCAAGACCATCATTTACCCATAAATCTGCCCACCATTTCACGCCTACTAAAGATTATTTTGTGGCATTTTTCGAGAGATCCCTCTCGGGTTGGGGGAGGGCAGCTTCCAATCCAAAGTGGTTCGAGGTTGCCTCGGGATTGATTTGATGCAACCCATTTCAGTTTCGAGTGTCAACAGGAGGAACTCTGTGATCTGATCGAGTAGCAGATGAGTTGTCCCAACCCAGTCATTTGTCCAGTCAGATGAGTTCGTGCAGAGGCTTCATCAACGACCCACCCATAAATCAGCATGCAGTTACACCACATCATCAAGCAGTCCTAGATTTATGAAATTTGTTAAGTTAGTTAGGCTAAAAATAGATTTAGCACATCCTGGTCATTAATGACAGGATCGTTTGTAATTTCAAGTTATAAATACTTCATCTTTCGAAGTATTGAGGGTGGTTGATCTTCACACCCTGCAAGCTATCATATTGTAATATTTTTGAAGAGATCTTCCATTAATACAAAGAGGCACTTTTATAGGATTCTTGTGTGTATTCACTGGTGATGTTGCTCTCTCTAAGTTAAATGTTATTCTCATTTTGTTACCATACTATTTCTAAATATAATCTTTGGAAGTAATGAAAGTTGCAGGATTTATCTCCTATACCCTATTTCTGACTCAACAAATTTAAGTGTTTATCTTCTCATTTTACAATAAAGAAATTCTTAATTGCTTCTTTGTTGTAATTGTCTTTCTCATATTTTCTGTTATTCCTCATTTATGCTACTAAAGAATCCAATGATTATATTATCTCTCCCTGTGAAAGGTTCCTTTGTTTTTTTTTTGGTTTGGATTTCATCTTTATGATGTGGACCCCATAGCCCAATGGATGTGTAAACTATATCAACCAACTCAACAACACTACGACACAAGATCGACTTATCTATTTATCTAGCCTAATATTTAAAAATTTGAAACAGATCTAAATCAAATAGAGAGATCCCTCTCTGAAGTTGGAAGGGCTAGATCCCAGCTTCAAAAGAGGTTGGATAAAGTTACCTCTCGTAGATTTCTTCTTCCTAGCAACTTCTTGGAAATTTACAGAGTTCTAACATAGTGGCGACCATATTGGGGACATAACAGAACTAAAAGTTTATAACTTCACATTTTCTTTTCCCTAAGAAGAAAGTTTGTTCCTGAAAATATTGCAAATTTGAGAAGAAAGTAATGTTTAGAGGTTGATTAAAATTTGTATATATTATTTTCAGACTCATAAAACTAAAAAGTATATATATATATAAATCAAAAAGAAATCTATCTCCCAAGAAAGTTTATAATCGATCTCATCCAGACCTAGAATCTGCGATAGTAACAGATAACCCAGAGCAGTTTCTTAGGAAAAAGATCGTAGCTAAAGGTTCAGTAAGTCATACTCCCTTTCATAAGTCCCTTTCCTATTCAGGAGAGCTTGTTACCTTTCAAAACCCTGGCTTTGACACCTTTTCTGAACAAAGCCTGGTTAGGACTAGATCTGATAGTTTTGTGACTAGGATCATTTTGAACCCAACCATTTTGCAACCTCAGACTCCTGAAATTCTATCTCCCACTGCTAAACCTCAAACCACACCCTCGGTGCCAGCTAGTCCCTCCTCGTCTCCGTCTTTTGTCGCTACCTCGCCTATCATCCAGTTCGTTATCCCACCTCCTCCACCGATCATGGCAGCCATATATGCTCCCTTAGTGTTGGTCGCACCTCTTCATGCTATGCCTCAAGACTATCAAATGCGACTCCCACAGTTCGATGGAATAGGACCTCTAAATGCCCAACAACACGTTGATAAAATGAATGATTATTTTGACCTGCACAAAGTAGATGAGGTTGACGTTCAAATGAGATTATTTGCCCAAAGTTTGACAGGTGACGTTAAGAAATGGTATAAAGGTTTACGTTCCGCCTCAATCCTTGACCTTACTGCATTTCAAACGAGTTTTCTAGACAAATGGGAGGTAAAGAAAAAACCTCTCCAAATATTGTTAGAATACAAAAATATTAGAAGAAATCAAGGTGATACAGTACAATCTTACTGCACTCGTTTCAATAACCTGTACAACGCAATCCAAGCCAAAATCAAACCTCCATAGGGTTTGGCATTGATAAAGTTCCCTGATGGTTTTGACATCGATATGTCATACCAACTAAGGGAAAGAAATTCTACCACCCTAGAGGACATGCAGAAAAGCATAATAAGTGTAGAGGCCAATTTGTTAGCAAAAAGGGCATGACAGAGGTCATAGAGGAGAGTCACAATTAAAGAGGAACCTTCCACATCAACCTCGGATTCCAAACTAGATTCCTTGGCCAGAGAAATGGAAAGAATGATGGAAAGACTTACTGTGTCAGAAAGAAATCCTCCAAGAGAAAACCCGCCAGCTCCTCAAGTTTGGAATCCTAACTTCAGGAGAAACCCTCCTCAAATCAGACAGAGAGATCCTAGGGATCAAAGAGAGCAGAGAGGCCTGGATCAACAGATCAGACGTCCCCTACAAGAAAATTATGCTGATGAAGGGGAGGAACTGATTGAGGAACTAGAGGATACTCACATAAATCTCATGGGCATTCACGATAACAAAGTTATTTTCCTTACCCAAGAAGAGCAAGAACTCTTTCTTCTAAATCAAACAAAAGTAAGAGAAGAAGCTGGAGATGCCGAACAACAGGCATTCAAAAATGCCATTCTGGAGGTACACCAACAATACAATCTGTGGAGTAAAAATACAGAAGGGAGTTCCCCAAAAAAGACGATCGAAACGAAGAAGGTAGTCGAAACCAAGAAATCCTCTGAGCCATATGACAAGAAGATCCCTGAGAAGAGTACTGCTGAAGTTCCCGCGAAAAGAAACCTTATTATTCTAAAAAGATCACCGCAGTGAGAGGTTTCATCAATTAATCAACCAAGTACTTTTTCCCAGAAGAATGTGGTAGACAAACCAGAGTTGATGAGCCAAAGCAGAGTCCTTACACCTTTCAGCCTCGAAGGGGAATTAGCCAAAGTAAAAATTCCCATTCCACTTTCTGAGTTGATGAAAAAATATGCTTATCGTTCACAAGTGATTAAAGTGCTGACCATTGAACCTGACATAGGTACGAAAGCCTTAACCATTGGATCAACAAATCATTCAGATACTGTGAACCTTACAGATGATCAACCTGAACTTCTGTTCGGACTTGAAGTAGATGGACGAGATGATAATGGGGATGTCACTCCTTTCTACATTAGTCTAAATATACATGACCTGATCTTGCATAATGCTATGCTGGATTCAGGTGCTTCCCACAATCTGATGCCTAAAGCAGCGATGGAGAAACTGGGACTGGAGGTCACCAGACCTTACAAGGATTTACACTCATTCGACTCTAGTAAAGTTAGATATATTGGTTTGATCAAGGACCTATGTATCACCCTGGTTCAGATTCCTGCAAAGAGCATGGTCATGGATGTGGTGTTTGCAGACATTCCCCCGAAGTATGGAATTTTTCTATCCTGGTCTTGGGGGGCTAAGTTGAGAGGTACCATGCAGCTAGATATGTCATATGCCACTATCCCAATTTTCGGGCAACAAAGAAGAATATACAGAGAAACATTGATGAAATACATGGTCAGTAGCCAAGAAAAACCACACAACTATCCTCTTTACTCCATGCATTCTAACTTGGATTCTTTTATCATGTATAATGATGGTGACACAGAGGAACAAATCACCCAACTGGAAGAAGATACATTTGGTCTGGATGGAGGCCAAGAAATCATGGAGGTAGTAGCAAGGATGAAAAACGTGATAACTGAAGAATTACTAGTAGATTTCTGGAGCATTGATTTTGATGGAGTAGTAAGAAAAGAAGGAGCTGGAGTGAGAGTTTGGCTGCACAACCACAGAACCAGGTATTCAGAAAATCATTCTTACAAATTAAATTTTCATTGCACTAACAATATTACTGAGTATGAAGCCTTGATGCTTGGTCTAAAGCTTTTGAAAAGAGTTGGTGCCAAACAGATTATGGTAAGAGATGATTCTGAGTTAATAATCAATCAAATTAAAGGTGAGTATGTTGCGAAACATCCCTGTCTTAGATCTTATCGGAATGTTGTTCTTGATGCCCTAAGATGTTTTACTGAATTTGACTTGCAGGTAATGCCGAGGGTACAAAACATTTTGGTAGATGGATTGGCTACGTCAGCCGCCACATGTAAGATTCCTTTCCGCTCGACTCACCCATACACGGTAGAGGTGAAATGCAGACCAACCGTTCCCGACAATATCAGGTACTGGAAAGTGTTTGGTAATGATGATCAAATCGAAGACTTTCTTCAGTGTAAAAATTATTTTGAATGTACAAATATAGATTTAGAGAACGAAGATGAAAATGTAAATATATCTGATTGTGAAAAGGATAGTGTAAATAGCATAGATTCAGGAGAATTAGGTGATGATGAGATGGAAACTGACATTCTACATTTGAAAAGTAATGTTTTACCTAGGGGTCTAGTTCCTTTAGAGTATTTGTTTGATTTTAACGATGTAGCCAAAAAACCGAAAATTGAAGTCAGTGGACAAGAAGTAGAAGATTGTAATATAGGGACAGAAGAGAAACCCAAGATGGTCAAGTTGTCCAAACCATTACCCCTTGAGAAAAAACTCAAGTACATTGAGTTGTTCAAAGAATATTCAGATGTCTTTGCCTGGGGCTATGAGGATTTGAAAGCTTATGATACTAGTATCATACAACACAGGATTCCAATAAAACAAGACCAAAAACCGTTCAGATAGAAACTTAGGAGAATAAATCCCAAGTTACTCCCTCTGATAGAAAAGGGAATCAAAAAAATGTACGATGCCAAAATCATAGTCCCGCTACGTTTTTCCAAATGGGTCTCAAATTTGGTCCCTACACATAAGAAATCTGGGGAAATCAGGCTTTGCATAGATTTCCAAAATCTGAATAAGGTCTCCCTGAAGGACAATTACCCCTTGCCAAAAATGGAACACATCCTTCAAAGGGTAGTTGGATCCAGTCGAATCTCTTTGTTGGATGGTTTCTCAGGTTATAATCAGGTCCTCGTCCACCTAGATGACCAAGACAAAACCACTTTCACTACACCATGGGGCACTTTCATGTATGTGAAAATGCCTTTTGGTTTGATGAATGCGAGAGCCACTTTCCAGAGAGCGATGGACATCACCTTCGTGGAAGCTTTATGGAAATTTATCATCATCTATCTGGACGATGTAACTGTGTTTTCCCAGTCTGATGACGAGCACCTGTGGCATATCAGACGAGTCTTCGAGAAATGCAGGAGGTTTGGGATTTCTTTAAATCCTAAGAAAATACTTTTCGGACTAGAGGAAGGCAAACTGCTAGGGCACATAATCTCTAAGGATGAAATCAAAATAGACCCCAGTAGAATCGAAGCCATACAAAAATTAGAACACCCAAGAAACATCAAAGAATTACAGTCTTTTATCGAAAAAATAAATTTTCTACAAAGATTCATACCCAATCTGGCAGAGCTCCTCAGAAACATTACAAATATGTTAAAAAAGGATGTAAAAATAAAATGGGACACCGAGTCCAGGCAGTCTTTCGAACAAGTCAAACGAGGACTCATAGAAGCCCCCGTTTTGATCAGTCCTGATTTTACCAAGGATTTCTATCTTTTTTCTTTTGCCTCCGAACATACCATTGCAGTGGTATTATTACAGAAGAACAACGAAGGGTATGAACAACCCATAGCCTTTTTCAGTAAAGCGTTAAGAGATGCTGCTTTGAATTACAAGATAATGGAGAAACAAGCTTTTGCCTTGGTAAAGGCCATAAAATATTTTAGGGTCTACATTCTCCATTCCCACACCATTGCATATGTTCTGAATGCGGTAGTAAAAGACATTTTGACCCAGGATAATACGGATGGAAGAAGAGGAAAATGGATTGCTGTCATTTTAGAATATGACATAGAGATTAAGCCTACGAAACTAATTAAAGGTCAAGGCCTAGCTAAATTAATGGCTGAATCTAATTTCCATGCTCTTGACATTAATTTCTTAGCTGCAGCAGATGAACAGGGCGAGATGGTGACTCCAAGCGTGAGAGAGGTATTTCTCAACTCTCCATGGTATGCAGACCTTATATTTGTTTTTCATAATCTACAGGCTCCCCCTGGTTTGACTAAGACTAAAGCTAGATTTCTGAAGTTGAAAGCATTAAAATATTGTATTCTAGAAGGTAATTTGTATTGGAAAGATCCTGGAGGTATTCTATTAAATTGTTTATTGAAAGATGAAGCTGACAAAGTGCTACAAGAATTTCATGCAGGAGAATGTGGTGGCCATCTGAACTGGAAGGTCACAGCCAACAAAATCCTTAGAGTTGGTTTCTATTGGCCCACCCTATTCGCTGATGTACATCGTACAGTGACCGCATGTCATCGATGTCAGCTATTCGAAGGAAAAAGGAAACTCCTCCCTCTACCCTTGAAACCGATCTCAGTTGAAGCCCCTTTTCAACAATGGGGGTTGGACTTCATTGGAGAAATACACCCCCCTTCTTCAGGTTAGCATAGGTGGATTCTTACTACCACAGATTATTTTACGAAATGGATCGAAGTAGTACCAAGAAGGCAAGCCACTGACTCTGTTATTATCAAATTCCTTGAAAATAATATTTTGTCTCGCTTTGGTTGTCCTAGAAAGATTATAACTGATAATGCAGCTGCTTCCCGATCGAAGAAACTCATAGATTTCTGCAACTAGTATCACATTGGTTTGGGACATTCCACAACTTAATATCCTCAGGGGAATGGGTTGGCAGAATCTTCAAACAAAACCTTGGTAAACATCATCAAGAAGACGTTGCAGGAAAACAAGAAATCGTGGCATAACAAGTTGGTGTTCGCATTGTGGGCTGACAGACTGACCACCAAAAGGTCAATCGATATGTCACCATATCAGCTAGTCTATGGCACAGAAGCAGTTTTCCCCACTTCCTTAGGAGTCCCTGTCATGAAGTTGCTTCAAGATGTACAAGCTGAGCCAAATTACTCACAGAGAAGGATCAACTAGATGATCCATTTGTAGCAGTCTAGGGAAGAAGTTTTCCACAAGACTCAGGTAGTCCAAGAAAGCATCAAGAATATTTTTGACAAAAGAACCAAGGAAGATGATTTTGAGCTAGGAGATTTGGTGTTGAGATGGGATGCCAGAAATGAAGACAAGGGAAAGCATGGAAAATTTGACATTCTATGGAGAGGACCATACATGATTCAAGCATTCATGGGAAACAATGCTTTCTTTATAAACAACGCTAATGGGACAGATCTGCCAGGAGGACCTGTAAATGACAGAATGTTGAAGCATTATGTGCCGCCTCAGTAGAGACTCGAGTTTTCACTCACCATTGTACATACCATTTTTATTTTTCGCCTGCATTTTCTAAGTGAATAACATAAGTTAGTTGGTTGAAGCCCGAAGAGAAGGCCCTAAGACACTGACCTCTGTTCTTCCATTTTTTTTTTTTTTGAGAATAAAACCAATCAATCTACGAAGGCTACTAGGTATAAATCTTCAGAACTACAGGAACCAGGATTCTTGGCACTTCACAGGGAAAGTACCATCCCCAGGTGGAGCCACTGTTAACACCCTATAAGTTATAGGATCAACTGGTGACTGGAATATTATCTGGCTCTAGCGTTTCTTTTGACAAATGATTTTTCATTCTGCAAATAATTTGAAAAAGAAAAGAAAAAAGAAAAAGAAAGAAAAGAAAAATAAAGCAAAAGAAAAGAAAAAGAAAAGAAAAGAAAGAAAAGAAAAAAGAAAAAGAAAGAAAAAGAAAAGAAAAGAGGGCATAAAAGAATTTCAATAAAATCCCCATGCAATAATAGTAACTTGGTCCATACCTTTCAAGCATGGTCAAGTTCTCTTTAAATTGATGTTGATAGGGTTAGTGAATAAGTTTGGCTAAACCGTTTAATCTTAGCCAAAGTGTATAGGTTAGATTAGTGAATAAATCTAGCTAGACTGTCTAATCTTGGTCAGATAGCCCCAGGGTAGAGTAAATTCTTAACCCAACAATTTAATCTGGGTTAATTGTAAAAGAAAACCAGGTTAGAGTGTAGGCTAGTGTCTTTATTTCAATAAAACCAGCCTGATGATCAAGGTTATACCATGATTTGGATACCTAAAATGTTGTTTGACTAACCCCTTGGTGGTGTAGAAATGAAAAAGCCTTGGAAAAACCCGTGAAATGCACTTATCCTAAGTCTCTCGGTGCATGTATTTTCCGCACCCTCACTTATGATCCATTCATCTATCAATGGTCCAGATGAATGCAGGCAGATCTACGGTGAACAGATCTTTCTGAACCCCC
>CBVK0103073515.1:0-14389 GCA_900067695.1 Picea abies | reverse complement strand
TCCTACTGAGTTCCTTCCCCCCAACTGAGTTTGTGTGTGGAACTAGAGGAGGCATAGAACCTTGAGCCCAAAAGGTTAAAACTTCAAAGAGTGAATGTCCGATGAGGTAAGTCCCGATGAGGTTAATTCCGAATCCGAATGACGTAAGTCTTGAAATAATATTAAATAATCTAGTAGTTCCATAGTCTGAGCGTGTTTGGGGAGAGGGGATTTCAAGAAATATGGAAAAAAATGGGGATTTCTGGAATAGTGAAGCCCAATGGGTGAAATCTCGAATTCATAATAAAATAATATATTATGGTATGAATGGATGTGTCGATAAAATATTAATATAAAAGAAAAATTAAAATTAAAATAAATAAAATAGAGAAATAGAAATCATATATACACACACACAAAACCAAAAATCAAATTTATCCAATTCTACCGATAATGCACAATTGGGATTTAGGAAAAATGCACAATAGGTCAATTCAATCCTTAGTGTAAAAAGTAATTTCCCCGAGTAAAAATAATTTCCCCATGTAATAGTAATTTACACATGTAAACATGATTTCCAAAGTAAAAGTAAGTTCCCCATGCAATTCTTGGAATAAATGGAAAATTCAAAACCATGGGTAGGTTTGGGAAAGCCATGTCCAATTCAAAACCATGTGTAGATTTGTAAAACCATGAATAGATTTGGAAAACCATGGAAAAAATAAAAATAAACAAAAAAAATTAAAATTAAAAAATTCAATGATTGGGCTCTTCCACACTCAAGGAAAATCAGAAGGTTCATTGAAATCATTAGAATCAAGGAAAAATATTTGGGAATTAAACTCATGGGTAAAATACCCATTTTTCTATACCCCCTCCTCTTGTGGATTACATTATAATTTGTGGGGATTAAAACTAGGGATGTTACATCCCTGCAATTTGGTGGGTTTCGAGGGATTATTTATCTATCTAATATACATTGGTATAACTATAAAGTTGGTCCGAGGAAAATTACTAATAACAAAATTGAGTTGTTGTCATTAAAACTAGTCTCGAGGATGGCATCTAAAAGGGGTGTTCAAAAAATTCAAATTATGGGAGACTCTTTGTTAGTCATCAAATGGATGAAGAAGGAAAGGGCATTAAAGAATTTCTTACAAATGGATGAAGAAGGAAAGGGCATTAAATAATTTCTTACTTATGCCTATATATGAAGAGATCCATAACATTTCTAATACATTCCCTAATGTAACTTATGTACACGTCTACAAAGAAAGGAACACTAATGCAGATTTGTTGTTAAATAAAGGATTGTTCTTGGGTTCAAGATACTGGCACAGACAAGAACAACAAGGGGATACACTCTTTGAATATGATCCAATCCCCTTTGTATAACTATTCGCTGAAAATGTTGCCAATTCTTTCAAATAACACTATAGAATTCACTTTTCTTGTATGGAAAAAAAACGGTTCATCAAGACTAAAACCTTTTGACGTCGGGGTGCATACCATTTAGCTACAATGTGGTTCAACTCTAGTCAGACCTTGGAATACTTGTGGTGAAATGTAGCACAGAACACATGGGCACACAACCTGTCATTCCGACCGTATACACACATGACCCCACCTATATGCAGTACATATATATACACTAGTACAAAATGACAAACTTATGACAACACGACCCAAAAAGTAAGTCATGTCATTTTTTTATAAACTAAATACTACTAAATTTGAGCAATTTTAAGTAACATAGCTACAAATGACTAACCTAAACTATTAATATAGACTAGGAATATACATATACAACTAGATAATGGCTATGTAAATATAAATCAGTAGTATTTCTTAGTTATATGTAATTGAGTTTTAGTAGTGTGGTCGCTTTTAACACACTTGATCATGTTCATGATTGGGATTTTCAAGTTCAATTCATTTTTGCAATATCCATGGATCATGTGCCGACTATGCTTCACGATATCACACCCAATAACATGTATAGTCTAATTATTTACATCATGAATTGCGACTCGGTCCTAGCCCACATTTCACCAACTAGTTTAATGTCAACCATGATTGAAAACATATATTGTTTCTCAATTGTTTATATATTCATTTCAATATAAATTTGAGTAGAATCCCTTCATCCCTTAATATTATCCGATTAGGTGGTTGAACATGTTGTACAATAATTCATTTTCAATCAACGTCATATAACCTGCGATATCTTATAATTGATTAACATCACCAAATTGATGTTATATGTCATTAATACTCAGCCTAGCTTATAACATCCCAAATTTTAATCTCTATAAATTATAATGTAATTGTACATTTGTAATTTAGGTTGATGAGCCAGTATGGTTTGGGCCAAAGAACCTACACTGAGTGATATGGCCAAGGGTTGAGCTATGCAAATTGTATATTTAAAATCGTTAACAAAAATATATCGTTGGTTGTAATACAATAGGAATGGTAACGATGGGGGGCTATGATTCCACAAGAGAAGGGATTAAAAGGGGTCCAAGGGGGATTCCACATGCCTAATAATCCAAGCCATTGTAATATTAAAATTTAGCTCTTTTGAATTATCAAAACAACTATTGGATGCATGTAAGAGTGGTTGGTGGGAAAGATCATCTCACTGATTTATGACAACATGGGTTGCGTACAACCACTTCTTAGGAAATGTGAGAGTCAAAGCTAGCATGAAAGAAAAGCAAATTCGAGTGGATATTGAGAATTGTGTTAACAAGAGGTTTTTGGGTAGCAGGAGGAAAGCTTAGTGTTGTGAAAGAGCATCGACCATGTTGTGTTTGAGAGTAGCCATGAAAGGGCTGAGTTTTATGCTAAAAATCAGACTATCTGTCTGTAGCGTATTTTCCTGTAGAGGAAAATATCTCAAGATCCTTGAGAAGGTTGTTGTGAGGACCCCATTGTTACGGCTAAGAAAATGCAAAAGGGACAGTTGTCAAATCTAGATTGATGCATAAGTTGGATGGAGTGTGAGATCCTGAATCTAAGAGTTGTTATGTACTCAATCAAGAATACTATTAGTTCCCAATATAAAACTTTTCCTAGTTCTTGCGAGATTTCTTTCGAAGTTAGTTTGTGAGATTAATTGTAACCATGGAAAATGGCACAATTTAATAGAAATGGAAAATTCAGGAAGCCAGAACTTTTAGTTTGTAAATCAAATTAAATCATGAGTATAATCATTGGAAAGGTAATCTAGAGAACAACATTAAAGAATGTTTAAGTTTTCCAAGGAAGCATCTAGTTGTTTCATAAAGATGCAAAGAAAATGGAAACTGGACTTTGTGAACCATGCAATTACTCAATATGAAAGTTTTCCAAACAAGGTGGAAAAAAAAAATTGCAAACGATAAAGGTATATGCCAGATATGAGTATTGGATAAAGAAGAGTGTAGATACTCATGATGGTGCCTATGCAGTGATATAGAGGCACATTTAGGAAGGTAACATCGTGGTAATGGAAAAGGGTCGAGTTTTAATAACATGGTTTAGTTGATGAGTAAGGGAACACTCAAGGATTGAGTGTCACGTCAAAGGCTTCTTAACAATATGATCCGATGTGATGAGTGAAGATTGTGTGGGTCTATTACAAAATATAATTCATGGGTTCAATTGACATGGAAGCAGGGTGGAGTTTGTAGAGTTGGTTGAGTCAATAAAGAGTTTGGAAAAGGAAGTGCGGGGTTGAAGAACAAGAAATGAAAGGTTGATAACGACATACAAAGAGAAAAAAAATTAATATTCAGCTGCTACAGAGTTTGAATGACTTGCAAAGGAAAATCAACAAAGATTATCACATAAGACATGAAGCCAATACGTGAAGAATGTCATTAATAGACACAGGAAGGCAAGGTAAACCTCCATAGCTTTGAAAATAGAAATGTTATTATGGTGGCAAAGCTTGTTGCAAAAGAGAACAAGGGTCTCACAAGGTGATGTATGACTCATGGGATGAGAAAGTCATCTCAATGCGCAAGAAAAAGAATTGCTAGCCATGAATTAGCTACTTCTATCTAAAAGTATTTAGAACAAGAAATCCACTTCTATTATCAAAGTGTGCAGTGGAAGTAGGACGCAGATGAAATGAATTTAGGGGATGGAATAATAAAGGTTCATTCACTTTGAAAGTGCCAATGGGGAAATGCAACATCAAATGGGAGTAGATTGGTCTTGAGTGGATAGAATAGGGTTCTCAGGGAATTTCTCAATGAAGTGAATAAAAGTATTCAATGTACAACTAGAAGTAATGGAAAGGGAAGCCATAATGAGAATGGTTATGCTAGTTGGAGGATACTGCAACATTAAGAAGATGAAATGATATGACATACCTCATTCCAAGGTGCTAGAAGGTTTTGACAAGGTAAACTTGGGACATGATTCCTAAAGTAGAGACAATTTCCAATAGGACATAATTGGTTGGAATTTCAAGATGGCCAAGTGGGATTTGGCTAGAAAATGTTCATACCATGGAACAACATTGCACAGATGGGTAAAGTGAGAGCATACAAGGTTGCAAGGACCTAGAGGGATTATAGGATAGCTACATGGATCACAACAAGCTGAAACATATATGAACTGGAGCTTGCTAAGAGTGATGCAAAATGCATATAGTGAAGCTAGAATCCATATGCATTAATAGGTAGGCCGACGATGAATGTTGGGTGCATATAGAAGTGTAACAATGCATATGAACATGCCTGGACATGCGTATGGCATGCTTATAAACTAAAAGTATTCCATTGTTATACGTGTGCCCAATGTTTGTGTCCCACGATTGTGATCAGTGGATACTTGCGCCCGAAGGCACTTTTGCCATCCATCACAACACCCAAGTGTGAGCCATCCAACTCCTTTGGTCTGCATGTAGTCCAAGCACCCAATCCATTCAATCTCTCTATGTCAATCTTGTTTGTTATGCATAATGCATGTCTATGGATGAGGTTTCCCATGGCAACCCCATTTGCCTTTCCTCTCCAAGTTTTCTTCCAAGCTTCTTCTAGTGCATCCAACTAGTGTGAGTTGCCAAGGTATATGATGTGCCCAATCTAAGCAAGGACAACCGACATGTCCATGGTGCACCTTGTCACCATGCAAGGACATCCAAAACCAACTCTTCTAGCCATCAACCTTTTGGCATGTCCATCTATGCCAATCAATGACCACAAAGATTATCATGTGGAAGAGTCAGTCGAAGTCATTCAAGGTTAGGACATTATGAATGCACTCCCTTGTTGTATCTTGTAACATTCTTTACGCTAATAAAGTTAGAGAAACCGCCTTGGGTGTCGCCCAACATTTTGTGTTGTGGACTCTTTATGTTGAATGATTGTGATCTTTGTAATGCATTATGTTGGCCAAGTATAAAAGTGTCACTAGAATGCTTTAATACCACAAATGGACAAGTGCATAATGTTGGTCGAACTTAGTTATGTTGAACATGGTTGCAATGTAACATATTGTAGCTTAAGACGTAGTTATGGATAAACCTTAAGTGAATAACACTCTTCCCCTCCTTACTAAAACATAGTCATATTCAATAATGATTAATCAAAAATGTGAGCAAGGATCCGTGAAAATTGGACAACTTGAAAATTGTAAAAAAAAAATTTAGACACTCTCAATCCATAACACTTTTCCCCTCCCTACAAAAACATTCAATGATGATCGCGAAATTTGTTAAATCACTTTAAAAATAACAATATACTTTCATAAAATGCTCCTAGGATCATCTAACAATAAATCCACTAACCAACATAATCGATACAAATTACATAAATCATAATTACTTCCATCACTCATAATTGTTTTGGAAAACAATTATTTTGAAAAACTTGTTGCCAAAAAGTGGTGGGCATAAAGGGATATAACTAAACTATAATTCTCTAGGGAATAAAAATAAAACATGTGCCAATACAAATACAAACCCAAACCCATCTACAAAGACACTCCATGTGAGGAGGTTTATTATATATATATTCTTTGGGGTATGCTTCATTTTGACCTTCTTGTGAGAAAATATAAAAATGGTTATCTTAATATATTGTATTCTTTGGCAATCTCCTTTTTCAAAAAAAATATATATATATTTATTTTTGAAATGTACTTCGTTAGACATTATTTTCTTATTCTTTTTCGTTTATATATTTTTATGTACTTTACCAAATATAAATATACGCTCCTTCATTTTACAATCTTCTTTTTTATATTTCTTTGATCAAGTCTCTTTTTATATATACTTTTAATATATTTCTATCTTCCAACGAAGAACACTCTTTGCCTTCTCATATTTCTTTTATATTTATTTTTGGGATGTACTTCTTCAAACATATTGTTTTCTTCAATTTACAATTTCTTTCAAGTCTTCCATTTATATGTACTTATCCTAACATATTGTTTTCTTCTTTTTATAATCTTTATTTATGTATGATTAAAATCTATCTTTATGTATGAAAAGAATATTATATAGGAAAAAAGTTATTAAAATCTGTAAGTGTCTTTCTTTTATCTTTTATACATGAAAAGCAATCCTTTACTAATCTCTTTAAGAAACATTCCTGCTCAATTCTCTCTCATATGAAAAACACTCCCTGATCAATTCTCTCTTTTATATTTTTTATTCTTTTAATGTGTTTTTCCTTATCTTCCCAACGTAGAAGATTCCTTGCCCTCCATTTTTGTGATGTGCATCACCTTCATTACCCAATCGAGAACAATCCTGGCCCTCTTATATCTTTCTATATTTTTGGAATGTGTTGGAAAGCATTTATTGCTTTTTTCTGTTCATCGATATCAATCATTTTTTGGACTCCCTTAATATATTTTTAAAAATTCTGGGATGGGTTGCAAACATATTTATATATTTTTTGGGGATGTACTTCACCTTTATCTTCTCACAAGGAAACATTCATTGCTCCCTTTTTATATTTTCTTTGGATGTGCGACATCATTATCTTCTCATGAAAAAACCTTTTTTACTTTCTTTTATATATTCTTTGGGATCCATTTCTTGTTGTGTTGTCATTCTGTTTCAGAGGCTAACATTGGGATTTGGTAAATATTTAAGTTAGTTAAAATACAAACTTAATTACTAAACATTTTTTCATACCAGGAGTCAATATTGAATATTGAAATCTGGAATTTGGCAAACATTTAACTTAATTACTAAGTTATTGGGCCAAATATTGAGCCAATATTTACATTAAACATTTATTTTTTACCTTTTCCACTTTCATATTCATTCTTAACATTGTCACTCTTTACATGGGAAGCATTTTTCATCCTTTCACCATCCTTTCACCTTTTCCCTTTTCTATTCATTCTTCACGTTGTCTTTCTTTACATGGTGTATTACCATGTACATGCAACAACTTTAAGAACTCTCCTTGTCTTGACATGTTGCAGAAGAATAGAGTATTTCCAAAACCCAGATGGTGCTGACGATAATCCTTTTGCTTGGAACAGAAAAAGGTGTTTCGAAAAACCAGATCTTTGTTTGTAATCCTTATACTTGCAGTAGAAACAGGTGTTTTTGAAATCCGGATCTTTCATAGTTCTCTCCTTATGATAAATTGGATACAGGGTTTTTAAGTGGTAGAAAACTAGGGTTTTTATGTAATAGAAACTTATGTGAAGACCCATGTGAAAAGATCCATAATGTTAGGGCTACTTTTAATTGCATCTCTTTTCATCATGTCTACAGGGAGAGGAATGAACTGGCTAATTGGTTGAAAAAGGAAGAATGAGTTGGCTGATCAGTTGTCCAAGGCTGAGTAATATGAGCTCGCTGATAAGTTGAAGTCTGATATTCTACAGGGAGAGAGATGGCTGACAGGCTGTCCGCTCTACTCTCTAGAGGGAGACCTTGGACTGACAGGTTGCCCACTCTCTACATGGGGACCTTGGACTGGTTGCAGGACATTGGCACATATGGAAAAATGTGTAGAGTAAATTTTGCTGAGTATATGTAATCGATGATGTGTTTGTTTCTTCTATTTCGATACATGTGTAATATATGCAGGAACTGAAAAAGAAAAAATGTACAAGGCATGTGAACTTCCTGATCTTGACAGCTTAGAAATGAACCTCCTCTCCGGAGGAGAATAAACAGTATGAAGAGCTAAAATGGTATCTGAAATAAAAGAAATATATGGAAAAACAGCTTTAAACAGTATTTCAAATAAAAGAAATAAATAGAACAGCTATCAATGGATAATGTTCTATTAAAGAAAATGGAAGAACCAACAGCATTTCAAATAAAAGAAGTTAATAGAACATCTATCAATGGATGATGTTCTATAAAAGAAAATCAAGACCTTAGTGTGATATAAGTCATACCACCATTACTTTGCTTATGTCGGATGAAATGCATGGCTGAGCACACAAAATTTCAAAATAATATCATCTCTTAATTAAAGAGTACAAGCTGACCGACTGACTGAAAAATTCTAGCATTGAACCACCACAAGCTAACAAATATTCAATATAGAACCACCATACAAAGCAGCAAATAATAAAACCCTATGCATAAGCTCCTACTGCAACATTAGTTGCAAATTGGACAACACGAATGCATGTAAATTGAAGCATATTCGACAAAATCTTAGGCAACGAAACAACATACAGCTAGTTATAACTAAAAGGTAGACATACAGTGTCACTCTTGAAACATCCCTCAACTTAAAGACAAAGGTGGCTAGACGAAGGTAGGAGAATGTGCATTCTGAGTAACTGTTTCACCAAAAAATCACCAGGAATTGCACCTGGACCCCACTACATAAAGAAGACAACTTACAGAAATTAGAATCCTTGCCCATTCTCAAAGTATACCAACGAAATGCAGACGACTCTAGAAAGATCCCCTGCACTCAAAACATACCTACAGCTATAAAACAGAAAGTGGTGCTACCACGCCAGACTACCCCAAGGCTTGCACCATTTGCTTGGACAACTGAGGGACCCAATGAAGCAAAACACGTATCATTGGGGGCTTAAATCTGGGCTATTAAACACATTAATAACCATCTAACCCCAACCCATAAACAACATTCCGAAGTTTGAATATAAATACATTGCATGCTTTGTTTCAGCAAACTGCATGTACATCTGCATATGCTTTGCTCATAAAACACGTACAGAAACATAAAATATATATACACAGCGCACAAAAAAAATTACAATTTGTAGGCAATTGGTACACAGGCAAATTTTCAAGCCAAATTTTTGAAGGATGTGACCCTTTAAACCAATCATGCGGCCTTTATTAAGAAGACAAACCTCCCAATTTTTATAGAAAGAAAAAAGCAAAGCAACCATGCTTCAAACTCTCATCCCATGCATTTTACCCGAACAAAACCTTGGAAGCCCTCTTCATTTCGTTTCAAAAACAACTCTACAAAACACATAGTAGCCGTCTTTTGCTTCTCTAACAGGCAATCATGGCCCTCAAAACTTGAAAGCCCTCATGGCTTGCAAAACGCTTCTGGACCTCAGCAACTCCATCACCGATGGCACTGAAAGCCAATATGAAAGACAAAATCAGCGCGTGTTTGTTTACTTAGTGGAATAGCGGAAATGGGTAGAACTGAAAAGACCGCCACATCCATATGAAGAATCAGGCAGAGGTCATTCCAATCTACCCATTTCGACTACTCCCATAAGACTCTAGAGGAGAATAACACACTGGCCTTTCAAATTTTCCCATTTCCACTCCCCAAAAATACTTCCTTTCTCTTGAAAGATCTCAACCCAATTGATCATTCCCTCTGATTGGAATACAGCCAGTGCCGCCAATTTATAACGAGCCACACTACCCTGACGCTTCACAAACCCCAACCCCATATAAAACCCTAACCCTAGTTGTCTCTTTTGTATGTGTTGGTACAACACGAAACAATGGGTAATCAGCGGTGGAGATATTTAATAAAAACATGTGTATCTTTTTTGTTGAATCATGGAAACAATTCTAAGATGAACAGTTGGTCGGTGCAGTGGACTGCTTTTTTAAATTTTAATAGCGCTTTTCGAAAAGTCGTTTTCAAACTTGTTTTGACACAGAAAAAAAAAGTTTGTATGATGGTTAATGTTTGTGATATTTCTCTACTTCAAGAAAAATAAAGGAATGTGGACTACCATTAATCAACATAGCGCTTTTGGAAAACTCGTTTTCAAACTTGTTTTGACAAAGAAAAAAAAGTTTGTAAGATGGGTAATGTTTGTCATATTTATGTAATTTAAGAAAAATAAAGGAATGAACATTTTTATAAATTATTCATTATATTGATATATAATTGTGTTCAAAAACATACTTGACATAACTTAGAATAATGGAGAATTAGTTATGGTTTCGTTTCAATCGTTTCCAATCATTTTAAACCGTTTCAATTTCTCGTCTCCAAGTGTTGGGAGTTGGTTCTCATTTCTCATTTGTTAAGATGGTATCAGAGCGAGAAGGAGAGGGTGGATCTTGAGAGAGGCGGATCGTTGTGGTCTGCGGGATCGTTTTGAGGAGATTGTTGAACTATTCTGAGCATCCTTGTTCTCTGCGCGATCTGTTGAGGAGATCACTGCCTGCGTGGAGGATTGACGTTCTCGCTTCCAGCATATGCGTGGAGAGTCTGTTGCGTGGAAAGAGGCTGCGCGAATTGAGCGTGGAGTTGAGTGCTCGTGAGTGTTGTGAGGAGCGTGAAGGAGCATCCATGTTGGAGGCCACGCAGATTTGAGATATTTGTTGGAGATCATACAGGAGCGAGTTGTTGTTGCCTGTTTGTTGGAGCACTGAGATCAGAACGCACCTGCGTGGCGTGGCGTGGAGCACCTGCGTGAGAGGGCGTGAGTGTGTTGTGCATGGAGCACTCTACCTGGAGAAAAGTAGTGCAACCTCTTGTTGATTATTATGTGCGTAACCTAACCTCCTGCGAGAAAGTGCAACGAACTTGGTGGTGTTGGTGGTAGGGATCAGTTCCCTCTACAGTGAATGTGTGTTTCCTAAACTTTATTTCCTTACTGAGTTTTATCGCAGACAAAAGTCATCACCCGCATAGACTGCCGCACAAAAGGGAAGGTTATCTGATCATTGCTTTGGAGAGGAGTTTGTTGCATGTAGGAGTTTGCAAGGATGGTGAATCCGCTGGCAGAAACCTAACTCAACGAAGCCAACTAATTGGATGGATCGAATTTCATCAATTGGAAATTCAAGATGCAAACCTTGATGGAAGGTTATGGCATATGGACGATCACGAAAGGAGATGAAGTGTGACCCGATGCGGCTGCAGGTGCGACAGTGGCAACAATCCTAGATTGGGATAAGCAAGAGAACAAAGCCAAGGTATTGTTGAGAATGCTTGTTAAAGATAGCATAATTATGCATATTAGAGATGCTAAGACTTCTAGTGAAACGTGGAAAGCACTTAAAGATATGGAAGGTTTTGGCGTATGGACGATAGCGAAAGGAGATGAAGCGCGACTCGATGCGGTTACAGGCGTGACAACGACAACAATACTAGACTGGGATAAGCGAGAGAACAAAGCCAAGGTATTGTTGAGAATGTTTGTTAAAGATAGGATAATTCTGCATATTAGAGATGCTGAGACTTCTAGTGAAACGTGGCAAGCACTTAAAGCTCTGTATCAAACTAATAATACGAATCACATTATTTCCTAAAGAGTAAATTGCTAAGTATTAAAATGGATATAAATGAGTCTGTCAGTACTTTTCTTGGGTGAATTAAAGAAATGAAAGATAAATTGGGAGATATAGGAGAAAAAGTGTCAAACATTGATCTTGTCACAATTGCCCTAAATGGAATGCTAGAGGACTATCAAATGTTTATAATAGGCCTTGCAGCGAGGGAGAAAGCTCCCACTTTTGAGGAACTCACAAGTATATTGTTGTAAGAGGACGAGAGGCGTGCAAATTTGAAGCCTCGGAATTCAGACTTAGCACTATGGACAAAGAAGAGATTCCCTAAAGGGAAACAGACTTAGCACTATGGACAAAGAAGAGATTCCCTAAAGGGAAACCACGACAAGGAGGTAGAGGAGGAAGTTCATTTCAGAGGAAGTCAAAGCCAAATCAAGGTATGCCATCAAATAGAAATGAACCTAAGTGCTTCTATTGTGGTAGGACTTGGCATCTTGCCAAAGAATGTTATAAGAAGAAAAATGATGATGAGGCTAGGCAGAAAAATAGAAAACATTTAGAACACTTTGCAAAAGAAAACCCAAATATTGAACCAAAAGATGTCAAATTGTTTGTGTCGAATGTTGCGTTGTCTGCTGAAACTAATGATGTTGATGCATGGTTTGTTGATTTTGGTGCTTCAATTCACATGACATGTAACAAGACTTGGTATACAAACTTTAAGAAACACATAGTGGTGCCCATATTTATCTAGGAGATGATCGCTCTTATCAAATCAAGGGATATGCAGATATTCCAGTAACACTTATGAATGGTACTGTCAAACACATTCAATGTTGTGTATGTCCCTGGGATAAAGAAAACTTGATTTATGTGTCCACCATTATAGATTAGGATTTGAAGGTCGAATTCTTCAAGACACATTGTATAGTGAAGGGGTGCCCATATTTATCTAGGAGATGATCGCTCTTATCAAATCAAGGGATATGCAGATATTCCAGTAACACTTATGAATGGTACTGTCAAACACATTCAATGTTGTGTATGTCCCTGGGATAAAGAAAACTTGATTTATGTGTCCACCATTATAGATTAGGATTTGAAGGTCGAATTCTTCAAGACACATTGTATAGTGAAGGACTTGCAGGATCATTATAGAATTGTTGCTTCAGCAGTCAGAGTTGGAGGCTTATACAAACTTGATGTCACTAGCAAGAATCATCAAGCTTTAACTTCTTCGACTATGCCTACAGAAACTCTTTGGCACCAAAGGTATGATCACATCAATTATCATGATTTGTTGTTATTACAAAAATAAAGTATGGTTGAAGGACTCCCTATGTTGAAGAATGAGTATGTTGCTTGTGAAGGTTGTGCATTAGGAAAGATGCACATAAATGAATTCCCCTCTAATCCTGATAGAAGAAAAAAGAGATTAAATGTGCACATTGATGTTTTTGGACCAATGCAGACAAGGTCAGTAGGAGGTGCTTATTATTTCTTATTGTTTATTGATGACTGCACAAGATACACATGGGTTTATTTTCTCGGGAAAAAGAGTGATGTTTTCGAATACTTCAAGGAATTTAAAAACATGGTGGAGAAGCAAACATGAAAACCCATCAAAATCCTTCGCTTAGATCAAGGGGGAGAATACAAATTGGGGAACTTCATCAAGTATTGCAAAGATCATGGAATAATACAACAATTTACAGTACCCCACACTCCACAGCAGAATGAAGTTGTAGAAAGGAAAAATAGAACTCTAGTGGAGTGTGCACAAAGTATGATGAAAGGTAATAATCTCTCAAATGCTTTTTGGGCTGAGGTCATTAGCACTACTATTTACTTAAAGAATAGAAGTCCAACAAGGTGTCTTGATCATAAAAATCATTTCGAAGCCTTGTATAATTCTAAACCAACAATTAATAATTTGAGGATATTTGGGTGTAACGCTTTTGCACACATTCCAAAGGAGAACAGGAAGAAGCTTGATGCTAAAGCTATCAAATGTATTTTTATAGGGTACTGTTCGGAATTTAAAGCATATAAATTGTTTGATCCATCTACTCACAAAGTGTTTGCAAGTAGAGATATAATCTTCCATGAACAAGCAGAAGGAAACAATGAAGACAACAATCATGAAGGATGACAGGTACTTCTTGAAAATGAGGAGGTCAAAGAAGAGAAGCAGCAGCAAGAAAAGACACCCAGTGACATGGATACATCTAGCAGTGAAGAGGAATATTCACAAAACAAAGAAGAAGTCACCAGCCAATTTAGAAGATCTTCACGACAAGTTCGTCCACCTAAAAAATATAAATATTATGCCCTAATGATTAATATCTCAAATGTCATAGAACCCATGAGTTTTAATGAAGCTAATGAAGATGAAGAGTGGAGAGAAGAAGTGGAGGAAGAATATGACTCTATAATGAAAAACAAAACTTGGGAATTGACTGAATTGCCTAAAGATAAAAATCCCATAGGATGTAAATGGATATACAAACCTAAATTCAAAGCAGATGGTAGTATAGATAAATATAAAGCTAGATTGGTGGCAAAAGGGTATTCACAGAAAGAGGGCATTTGATCTGGATTATTTTCGGCACGAAATGAGAGCGGAGATATAATAAAGAAATGTACAGAGATATTTCGAATATCCAATAATATAACATAAATGTATCAAAGATGCAACCATAAACACAGAGATATAGTAATACACAATTTTTTATC